>JAGFVP010000100.1:0-93434 GCA_021031095.1 Bathelium albidoporum
GAGACAGCCCCCTTCCTCATCCTCCTCCCCATCTTCCCCTTCCCGATAGCCCATCTTCAGCGCGATCGTCTTCCAGCGCTCGACCTCGCCCCAGGTCTGCTGACACTCGTGCTTCAGCTTGTCGCAGCTGGCGCTCAACTCGGCGATGGCCTGTTCCGTAAGCAGCTTCTCTAGCGTCCACTTCTCGATGTTTTGAGACTCGTTCTCCTTCAGCTGGGTGATGAACTGGACGGCGCGTTGGAGGATGGAGCCTTTGTTCTTTTCGCAACCGGGTACGATTTTGGCGAGCTCGTTGATGCCCTCGTTGATGGTCTCGCGGCGGCGCCGTTCCACTTGTGAGTGTGAGTCAAGACGTTTGCGGGTGGCGGTGGAAGGGGGAGAGGAGGTGGTGGGAGGTGCGGGAATGGAAGTAGGAAACAGAGGAGGGGAGACAGAAGGTTGTTTGATAGAAGACATGGCAGACGGTAAGTGTAGAAATAGGTAGACGAAACTACCGTACAAAGATGGCGAGTGCAACGAGTGTTGCAGCGAGTTGAAGGCAGCGACACAGCAGTCGAGTCGAGCAAACGTGGTGACTGAGTGGTGAAACAACGAATAACAGTCTTGTGGGGCATGCGAAGACGGAAATATTCACCGACCTTCCTTGTGATTGTCCCTCCGCACCTTGTGCCATTCTTCACTGCCCACAGTGGGCTTTTGCAACCCTCCACTGGTCGGACTGCCCTCGCCGCCTGAGCCCGTCGTTGGCGCCTTTAGATAAGCTGCGTCGAACTCGGGTATGGAGTGCTGTTGATGGCCGTGATCGCCCAGGTTGAACGACGAACTCATCGGTCGCTCATTCTCGCTGCCCGACGTCTGCGTCTGAAACGACAGCTCGGTCGGTTGGGGAACGTTCATTTGCACGTGCAGCGCGGCCGACGCGGTGTCAGCGGCAGTGCCAGCCGCTGTGTTGCCATTCTGGTGAATGGCGTGGTTGAAGGCATTTGCGGTTTCGGTATGCTGGGCAAGGGCATTGACAAATTCCTGCTCGTAATTGCCTTCGTTCATGCTGTCGTGATTTTTGCGGGCGGCGTCGTGAGGGGCGGCGCGCGGAGCGTCGTGGTCGACTGAATCGCGCTTTCGTTTGTTGGGCTGTGATGTGGGCGCCTCCAGCTTGGGTTCGGGATCGGCGTATGTGCTGTCCTCGGCCATCGTTTCCTGCCAGAACGGCGTTTCAGGCTGTGCACCGTAGAACTGCTGCCTGGGGTGCTTCGCTTATCGAACTGGGCACCAGATCGGCTGGAGAACACTGTCGTGCGGGCGACACGCCGACCGTGACGGGGACAGTTCTTTGCAGCCTTTGGCGCGGGCACTTGGTGAATGGGATAAATACTATGGCTTGCCCTTCCTTCTCGGCGCACCTGACCGTCCAGAAGCAAACAGACAACGGTGCAAAGAGATGCGCAGGGAGAGTCGATGGGGCTGTCGCAATCAAAAGCCGACTGGCCGGCGAGGAGGCGGATGCAGGAAGCTGTACCGAGCGGACATTAGCATTTTGGCCGTGCGAAAATCACCAATGCGACGAGCACATCTTGACGCAACGCCTCCATTGCCGCGCTCGAGAAGCGGAGCCGCATTCTGATGCGAGTCAGAACTGCGCAGCGTGCAGGCGTCGCAGCGACGTCGCAGCAGTCTGGCGAGAGCAGGCGCGGGGCGGGCTTGGGTGGTGCTGGGAAGTAGACGGGAGGGGAGAAGAGGATGGGCATCATTACCCTTTGGCTCTGATCCCGTGATGGAGAGCGTGCGTTTTGTTGGTGATGCGGTGTCACCTGATATGCCGACTGGACGAGGCGTGACTTCGAGGCGATAGGAACGTCGCGAGGAGAGAGCGGGCGGGCTGCGGCGACAAAGAGGGCCACGGTGGGGAATGGGGGGAGCTTTGCCTGACGGGACTGCGCGGTACGAACACGGCGCGGAATCTCAGGCAGTGCCGGCACGCATGGCAGCTTTATCACTTGGACTTCAGTTTCGAGAGCAGTTCTTGTCTGCTTCGGGCATCGCTCATGTGACCGCAGAGCTGCACGTGCCTCGGAGCCCTCCCTGGTCGAGTCAGGCCGGAGGGTGAGAATGTGTGGCAGGACGACACCACACCCACCACTAGCATCGCCCGATTCCCCATCACCTGTACAACTGCCCACCACTGCCCACCGTGCCACCGGGTCTGACCATGTACAGTCATCATGTTTCATTGCTCCTCTCTTCTCCCTAGTCTGTCCTGTTTGCTCCATTGCTGCGTAGAATAGCTACCCTTCTCCCAAATCCCGTATCTTTGGTACCCAATCTAACTTGATTTCCAACTCCCCTTTCGCCACGCTTTGCCCCAATGCACGGAATAGTTATCGTATTCACCAATATCCCCTGATTCGTGGATGGATTTCGTCCCCCGAGGCTTGCCCCTTTATCATTCTCGTCGGACTTGTGGAGGCATCATCTTCCTATCATTATCTGTTCTCGCTCTTTGCCAAGAACAATGAAGACCTATTGCACCAAGCCAAAACTCCTTTGCTGCATCTCTCCCACACTTTCTTCTGAAGTAAGCGGCGGGAAGTCGTTTCGAAGCGAAGCGTTTTGTCCCACTAGACATGCGCCAACTGGAAATCCCTCTCCTAAATCGTCAGCCTTTTGTGTTGATCATTCCACGATCAAATCTCTACACTCATAAAAGGGCCCACACAGCATCTTCGATTCATGCCTGTCCATTGTTGTACACGACGTCCTCGATTGAGGTCCAAAGCAGGTCTCTGCTCATATCACTTTCCCTTTTGGTAACCAAATCAGACGACTCCACCTCGTTCGTGATGAAAGCAATATGAGGTTGACGTTTAAGTACTCGTACAATTTGCTCAGCGCTCTTGGAGATGGTGCTAAACAGTTTGTCAGAAGGCACTACAGCCTATAAACGCGAGTTGTTTAAAGACACGATAAGCTTCAGGATAGATCACATCCGAGTGATTTGCAGCAAGGTCCACGTGACTTCGATACATGCAAAAGTATTGGGAGAGCGTATCAACGTACTCCGTCCATTATGATTGGTGGGTGGCGACCGGCATCCACCTTGTCACTCGGCCAGGTAATCTGCCATCTCCAGACGCACGCTTCTAGCCAGACCATTGACAACGTCCCATCCCACACCCACCCTCCATTTCGAATTCGAATCCATCATGTCAGCCGCCTGCGGACCTGCTCTCAAGAGCAGTCGCAAGGACGCTAGGGTCGCAATCTGGGTGTACATGTCCGCCGTCTGGGGAACGGCATGGGGGACAATGGCGTGTACGATCGCGAGGAGCCGTTCCAGGGAGAATGCAGACGGATGGAGGAGGTGCCGTGGTATTTTGCGGTTCTTAGGCACCCGACTGGGAGTTCCGCCACCGCCACGTCGACGACGCTTTTTTTCGGTGCTTTTCATGAAAAAGATGGGATCTTGACGGGCAGGGTTGTAAGAGGCCAAGTAGGCCGCGCAAAGGAGGTATTTGGAGAAGTATGGGAGATCTAGCATAACTATAATGCATATGATGGTTGGCACGAAGATTAGGGTGGTAACTTGGAATATGGACTTACCATTCTTCAGCCCCTTGATAACCTGCGAATCCTGGTTCTCCTCCGGTACGATGCCTTCCACAAGAACGTCCTCTTTTTGAAACAGTCCTCGCATCCTCACCATTAATCGACTGAAATCTCTTGTTCCATATTCACCCTTTCGGATTGGTCCAACAAACTCTTCCCATAAGACCTCTGCAATCTCTCGAAATTGCACAACATCTCGAGCCGCGCCTTTAGCCAGTGAATCCCAAACGGCAACGAGGAAGCGGGGCCATAGCCATTGTCGGTCCTCATCGTGTTCTTCCTCTGTGTAGTTGTCGTTGAGGCTCCAAAAAATGGCCGGAGGTTTTCGTGATAAGATATGTATCGCTTGAGAACGCATATAGGCGGGGAAATGGATATGTGGGATGCCCAGGCGATGTAGTAGCCGGGGTGATGGGACTGAGATAATACAGACAACTGTCAGGCTGGGTATCTAGAGCTATAAATTAGTATTTGAAGGCCAAGTGCGAGACGGAGGAAATATACCATTTCCCCAAAACGTGCAAGAGCCGGAAATAGCGTCGGTGGTGCATCACGCTGATGGTCGATACCATCTAAAACCAGCACAAACTTTTTCAGACCTTGCAGAAAACCTTGCAGATGTACCACGAGGGCACTGAGGCTTTCACATCTACAGAAGGCAGATTGCTTAACTTCGAAATCGGGGATGGCTTCCAGTGAAGCGATACAAGCTGCTAGGAGACGCTCGAGCAAGTGTCGACCGGTGATGCACTGTCTCGATGATACAGTTGCAGAAGGAATTTCGGCAAGCTCCAGGTATCTATTGATGATGGCTGTTTTGCCCGTAGCTTCCAGGCCATGAAGGACGACAGCAGGTGGACTTGGCAACGTGGGCTAGGAAAGCTGGTCAGATCCGCACTACTTGAAACCCCTGGGTTTAACAAACACAGAGCAAAGATGAGATCTGGCGACATTGGATTTCGCGACAGGGGAACTCCCGGTCGAGGATCTCCGCGATTTGAGTGAGAAGCATTGTGACGTATGAACGATTGGAAGGCTGGATGGAGCACGCGTGCCGATGCGACTTGTCGCGCGATCACGTGCTCTCGCGTCGTTGATTCTCGACTTGAGTTTGGATTACGGGCTTCAAGTATTGACTCTCATGAGTACGTATCGGCGCCATGAAAATGATTTCCTTATCCTATTCATTTCCTCGTCTGTTTATCATTGGGAAAAGCAGAACTGCCATATCTTCACTTAAGACTAAAAAACCGCTTCGGTTGCTCTCCAACACTTCGAACTTCCTGGCAGGCTTCTGGCCAGTATCGTTACCAAGCAATATTTGCCAGGAACCCTTCGGGCCACTTCCTTACCGCTGCCTTTCGAGCCTCATCGAGCAACAATAGACCCATCCCGAACGCCAAGGGAAGGAAAAAGTTCTCTACGGGAATTCTCGAGGTACTGAGGACCGCTTGTAGCTTGGGTACGTAGAGAAACAGGAACACGACACCCAAAGCAAAAATAACAGCTGGAAAAAGCATATAGTTGCGGGTCTCCGGCCGGATTATCGGCGGGTGCTGGAGCAAAGATAAGCGTCGTGTGCGAGTCGCAAGTAAGTTGAAGAATTGCCTTGGAGGACGTGTCAGCTAAAATCGGGGGAGTATAGCAGAAATGTTACAGTGTTGCTCACATTAAGACAAGGTTGATGAAGTAGATACTTGACGCTTCATTCAGCACCTGATTGTAGTAATCTTCACTCAATCCTTCAGGCACCTTGCCAAACCCCAACGCCAGCTTACTAAAAGGAATACCCTTGCGTTGCACGTACCAGTAGCTTATGGTGAAAGAACAAGCCGTCATAGTGATACCCAGGAAGCCATAGGCCTGGAGCAAGAGTTTCCAGTTGACCAGGCGATCCGTCTTCATATTTCGTGGTTTTCGGGCAAGTACATCACGTTCTGGCTTTTCATAGGCAATGGCTGTAGCTGCAACACAATCCGTGAAACAACAAATGGTAATCATAAGAAAACTGGACAGAATCTGGGGCATTCCGAACAGGATCCTTGTAATAATGGGCCAAAATTCGGAGAAGGTTCCCGCAGCTGCTGTCGTTAGTAAAAGACCTGCTTTGACAGGTTTTACAAGACTTACGCATGAGGTAGCAGATGGTCTTTTTGAGATTGTCAAAAACTACTCGGCTGTGTTTAACTGCCTCGATAATTGCCGTGAACGAGTCGAGAAGGACCATATCGGCAGCTTCCATGGCAACTTCTGAGCCAGAGCCGATGGCAATACCTATATCCGATGCCTTGAGCGAGGGGGCGTCGTTTACACCGTCTCCAGTCACTGATGGTTAAGTGTCAGCAGAGCACAACGTATGGTGCATCTTATGAGAAATAATTCGGAGGATCGCATGTGAAGGTAAGAGGCTCACTTCCTACAACCTCTTCCCTGGCTTGCAACTCTTTGATGATGCGCAGTTTCTGCTCTGGGGTTGTGCGTGCAAAGACAATTTCTTGATAGCCGCAAAGCTTGTCCCATTCTTGAGGTCCTAGCTGATTGATTTCTGCGCCGCTGAGAGCTATTGCACGGGTGGGGGCCGCCTCAATATCCTTGTCTACCACCAAAGCTGGCTCCGTTACGGATTTATCGTCGCTCAATAGAGCTGTTACATCGTCGACGGCACCGGGTCGGGTAATAATCCCGCATTGCGCTGCAATTGCTTCTGCCGTGAGTTTGAAATCTCCAGTAACCATGAAGATACGGATGCCAGCGCCCCGGAGGACTCGAACAACGTCTAGAATATCGTCCCGAGGTGGATCCACGATGGCAACGAGTCCGACGAGTTCCAGTCCTTTGGTGACTTCTTCCATAATGCGTTCCTCATATTCACGTGAAGTTGTGGAGAGCGAGTGCATTGCTATCGGAAGTTTCTTGCGGGCCAGAAGGATGACACGCCTGCCTTGGGAAGACCACTGGTTCTTGATACGCTCAACAAGTTGACAGTCTTCCGAGGTGATGGGTCGCGTAGACTTTCCATTGTCTGCCATGATTGCGTCGCAACGCCCAATGAGTATGTCAGGAGCTCCTTTGATCGTGAGTAGAACTGGCACGTCTGGATCGGAACTGGCCGAGCTGGTATCAGGACTTCTCGGACTCACCGGCCGGATGATTTGGACCATGAATTTGTTTGCGCTGGTGAAAGCAATTTTGAAAGTGGTTTTGAACTGCTTTCTAATGTCGGTCACTGGGATTATTGTCTCTGCGAATCGGAGAATGGCTTGATCGGTCGCATCGCCGTTGATGTTGCGTTCAGCTACAGGCAAGTCCATGGCAGCTGAATCATACTCGCCGGCGTTGCAAATTCCTCCCATTATACCAAGCTCTTCGGGGCCATCATTACCTGCTGCATCGATTTTCGCAGCCTGAGCAACTTGCGCAGCCGTCATGACCTGGCGACCAATCATGCAGTCCGTAACTGTCATTTGATTCTACATATATTAGTCGCATGATTATGGTGAATCTCATGAATTGGGGAAGGCTCAGGTGGGGAAAGAGTAAGCTGCGTTAATTTCTGGCAAATATTTCTGTTCTTGTTTTTGCTTTCTGGACCCAGAATGAAGGCGTTTCAGGTTGCCTCATGCTTCCGTAAGGGTACATTTATGAATTATTGAACACGCAAAACGAAAAGAGGAGACTTAAAGTTAAGAGAAATTTAGGCGTACTCTGGTGAGGGTACCCGTCTTGTCAGAGCAGATGACGCTCACAGAACCAAGAGTCTCTATCGTCTTCAGGCTTTTGCAGAGAATCTTGTTCCGCTTCATAATGCTTGCTGTAATTGTGAGACTGGAAATGACGGCGATCGGAAGACCTTCCGGGACGAAAGCAACAGCAACCGTAACACAGTCAACCATCAAGTCAGGCACAGAAATCCAACTTGAGTGATATTTTCGTAACCAGGCTGCCCATACGATGATGACCAGGGCAATTATGAAAAGCATCATGCCGACCATAATCTTGACGAAGTGAGAGATTTCACGCTGCAGAGAAGTCTGGCCTTCCTTGGGAGTTGCCGAAAGCCTAGTGATACGCCCAAAGACTGTGCGATCCCCGGTAGCTACTACAACTCCCGATGCATAGCCTGCGATACAGTGGGTACCCGCCATGCCTATGCAGGCTGTTTCGAGGTAGTTGTCATCTGTCGAATCGACGAAGCCGTGCATTGGGACCGTTTCACCAGTAAGAATCGAGCGATCGAAATGTGCGTCCGTCGAGATTGCGATGAAGCGCACATCTGCTGGTAACCTATCGCCCACCTTGATGCATAGTAGATCCCCTGGGACAAGGTCCGCTCTGGGGACATTCTGCTCAATAGCATCGCGGACAACAATACAATGCTCAGGCAGCATGGTTTTGGTCGACGCCATAACGCGCGAACTCGAAAAATCTGTGATTACGTTAGACGAGAGACCCTTGATTGAACAAGCGCACAATTGCATTTAGACTACACGAACCTTGATAGAAGGCGAACGCGGCCTGAGCGAAGAACACACAAGTCAAGACGATTGCAAGGACCAGATTGGATTGCTTTGGGGGTTGTCCGAGTGGCTTCCACGCTATGTAGACTAGTATTGCGGCGATGAACAGGATCGGTCCGAACCCACCGAAAAGGTAGCCCATTGTCTTTCTGAACCATCGTGAGGGAGGTGGAGAAGGCCGATTGGGTCCATATTGCTTGAACCTCCTTGTCACTTGTTCGCTCGACAATCCTTGGGAAGGGGAACTTGAGAGTCGAAGAAGAATGTCCTGAACCGAAAGCTTGTGCCAGATAGTGTTTGTATAATCAGCGTCTTCTTTCTTTTCTTGCTCATTCTCTTCTCCAGCCCTCTGTTTACTCTCTTCAACCCTTATGGACCTGTGCAATAGATGAATATCAAAGTATCCGCATTACGGTATCTCTGTGAACCTACAATGTCCGATAATGGGCAGGCAGCACCGATCCAGGATCAACAGAACGATTCCTATAGATAGTGCGGCAGGAAGGAGAATCGGTTCGCGAACGGCGACGGTTGATATAACCACGGTCCGACCCAGCACATGCCTCCACGTCGTCGACATGTTGATTTGATATGCGAGCACGGCGAACTTGTCGTTTGCTCCCGATCATACTGCTTCTTAGCTAATTGAAGATGGCATGCAACCGACAAACAAATAGAAATGGAGAGCACGCTAATCGAGCAGCTCCTAGGACGGAGCGATGTCAAAATGAAATGGGTTGAAGTAAAGTTGAAACCGATTGGGGAATGGGTTACGAAAGAGGGCAGGAAGATATCCAATAAGATTTCCTCAAGAGGAATGTACTACCAGCTATCGAGTTGCGACTACCTAAGAACATTACAGACGATTCTACCTGCCAGGCAGCTAGACTTCGATTGACATAGGATGACGGATTAGCAATGCCTATGTGGGTTAGGCAGTCCCCAGTAAATTTTACGGCGGTGATTACTGAGGTCGTGGACAACAGTGCCCGTTGCCATTCAAACAATCCAAATCAAGAAGTCTGGAACGGTTGTCAGTGCAGCTGCGAGCAGCTACACAGATACTGAGTCGTAATCGCTGTCCTCCAATGGCCCAAGCGCACAGAGCAACGACGGAAAATGCAGGTTACCAGTGTGGTGGAGTTTGAAAGAGTTACAGCTGCGGGTTATTTGCTTGCTATTGAGCCCCCAGCCTGGTTCTCTACCGCCCGCCTCCAGTTCAACCATTTTGGAGGTATTGCATTTTTCAACCATGACGTACGTACAGCCATTTGGATAATGCCACCAAGAAATGATCAATCGATACTATTTCTGCAATGGATGAGTGTGGAATGACTGACAAAGAAACGGTCAGAACATGGAATGGCTAGGCAGTTACCGAGATGAATATTGTGCTCGTATCGACTGCGACCCAGAGTCACAGAGTCAGAAGATCATGGCACTTTATGCAGCAGCGAGATTCGGTCTGTGGAGTTTGGTACACCCCTACGCTATGACGAGTGTGTTTAACTTATGCCTTTGGCTTTAGCAATTTCATGAACAGTTGAGTTTGTTCAGCGTTGAGAATCTATTGTATTCGGACGAGATCTTGCGTTTCCAATTTAACCAAAGGTTTTGTTGTTGAACTCGTTGATTATCGATCGGGCAGCTTTGACAATCTCAATGCAGCCGGGCGAGTCGGAGTGACAGCACAAGGAGACTTCATGATCCCCAATTGGCAGCTCGACTTTCTGCCCATTGACAGCAGTCACGGACGACGTCTCAACTTGCGCACGAATGTGCTTTTGAGTCTCTTCTGCTGTCCATGGTCTGTTCAGAAGTCAGTATAGCTCAATATGAAGCGCAGCCGTGAGATCTACTTTTTCTTACGGTCAATGACAAGAGTCTTGTCCGCATTGTATTTGACGTCGCCATAAAGCTCTGCCGTGAAAGGCAGGCCAAGTTCTTTAGCGACATCTTCATGATATGTTCCTGCTAGCCCAAACACTCGTATGTCTTTCGGCACACCAGCGTAGACAGCTCTGCATGTCTCTATATCGCGATACATCATGCCGTACAACACGCCATGCGGCTTGACATGGTGTAGTGGCAAGCCTTCAGCGTCAAGGAACGCCTTGAGAGCACCGATTTGGTATCGAACCATGGCGGTAAGCTCTTCAGGGGACATTTTTATTTCGCGACGACCAAAGCCTTGGATATCGGGGAGACCGGGATGAGCACCAATTGCCACCCCATACTGTTTGCACAGAATCACGGTTTGTTGCATAATGAGCGGGTCGCTATACGGTCCATAAGTCTTTCGAGAAGTTCAAAAAGTAATCGACGACAGGAGCCAGTACCCAGCATGAAATCCACAAGCTACATTTGCATGGTCGATCATCTGAATCAACTCCTCATCAGGTCCGCATTTGTAGTTTCCATAGGCTTCTCCAAGGTCGACATTCATCATGACTTTATGCTTGATGACACCCATCTTGAAGTGCTGGTCTGAATCAAGTTTCCTACGTTGCTACTTGTTCATTAAACAGATTGCAGAGACGAGAGCCTTTTTGTGAAGCCAGTAGGGAACCCTCTAAGGTGTTGCCGCTCATGTTTCCCCACTTTTTCCGACTACCATTGCGCCAGAGTCGGGCACTTTGGGCTTGATCGGTTATGATTCGCCGGGGAGATAGTACATGACGGGTGTGCGGACTTAGATGACCCAAAGTCTTATCTACCTAGAGAAGACCAAAGGCGGGGTTTGCAACAGCCATGACGGATACCTAGGAGAGGAAGATGGTAGACTGACACGTGGGATCTTTCCGGCTATGCTCAAGAGATGGATATCCTGAGGCCTGCCTCTGAGGTCGCTGTTTCGTGCAGAAACGATGGAGAAGATCAAGACTTTGCTAATCGCGAACAGGGGCGAGATAGCTGTAGGTACAATTTTGGACTAGCGTGGTTGCCCTCAACGTTGACGTCACCGCGTAAACAATAACCGTCTCCTGCTTACCGAGTGTTGGACTTGCTAGGTCCGCATTATACGAACAGCGAAGAAGCTCAATATACGTACCATCTCAATCTACTCAGAAGCTGATGCAGTCTCTACCCATGTTACCGCCGCCGACGAAACCGTCCTGCTGTCCGGCAGCAACACCTCCGTCTACACGGACAGTGAACAGATAGTGAGGATCGCCCGAGACAAGAACGCGGATGCAATCATACCTGGCTACGGATTTCTGTCGGAAAATGCAGAATTTGCACGGCAGGTTAAGAGCGCTGGCATTGCGTGGGTTGGTCCCTCGCCCGAAGCCATCGAGGCGTTTGGTATAAAACATGTGGCCCGAAGCCTTGCAGAAAAGGCTGGTGTACCCATTGTCCCTGGCACCACAGGCCTCGTCGAGAGCGATGAAGCTGCTCTTAATGCCGCAGAGAGCCTCGGCTTTCCTGTTATGCTCAAGGCCACAGGCGGAGGAGGGGGCATGGGTCTCGTCACTTGCTCTAATGCCGAAGAAGTAAAGGATGGCTTCAAAATGGTTCAGTCCAGGGGGCAAACACTCTTTAAGAACCCTGGAGTCTTCATTGAGCGATACTACCCAACAAGTCATCACATTGAAGTGCAGGTCTTTGGCAATGGTCAAGGCGAAGCCATACATTTTGGCGAGCGAGAATGCTCGATTCAACGGAGACATCAAAAAGTCATCGAGGAGTGTCCCAGCCCTTTTGTTGAGAGACACAATGGGATGCGTGAAAAACTCGGTGATGCCGCTGTAAACCTCGCGAAGTCCATCAAGTATGGCTCAGCAGGAACGGTAGAGTACCTCGTCGACGACAAGACAGGCGATTTCTTTTTCTTGGAAATGAATACGCGATTGCAAGTTGAGCATGGGATTACTGAGCTTTGCTACAATGTTGACTTGGTGGAACTGATGCTTAAACAAGCAGACGCTGACTTAAGTGGGCAAGGTGGGTTATCTCCAGAAACTCTAAAGGCTTTGCAGCCGTCTGGGCGCAATGCTGCCGCAATCGAAGCCCGTATATACGCTGAGAATCCACTGCGAGACTATGCTCCTTCCCCGGGTCTTCTACAAAAGGTAAACTGGAAGGATCTTGCAGGGAGCCGGATCGATACTTGGGTATTTACAGGATCAACAGTGACTCCGAATTACGGTATGTTCTAATCACAATCGGTGCACAAATCTAGGCTCTGACTTTTCCTAGATCCTCTGATTGCCAAAGTCATGTTTCATGCTCCTTCGCGCGACGAAGCCATCGATGGAATACTCCGTGTCCTGTCTGAGTCACAAATTTCGGGGCCTCCGACTAATCTTGAGTTTCTTGCAGCAATTTGCGCGGACACGAGATTCAAGCTGGGCAACACTCTAACCAATTTTCTCCAGTCTTTCAATTTTGAGCCCGCAGCGATCGATGTCTTGTCAGGAGGAGCGTACACTCTTGTGCAGGATTTGCCAGGCCGGCCCGCTGTTGGCAAGGGAATACCACATTCTGGCGCTATGGATCTAGTGGCTCTGTCCATCGCGAATATGCTGGTAGGCAACCCAAGAAACACGGAGGGACTTGAGGTAACTTTGAGCGGTCCTGAGCTTCGATTTGTCCGCCCTGCCATTATCGCTCTCTGTGGTGCGGATATGGATGCGTCCATCAACGGTTCTGAATTTCCGATGTGGACTCGAAGGAAGATCAACGCAGGTCAAAGGCTCAAACTCGGCAAAACCACCGCGGGTGGTTGTAGATCCTATCTTGCGGTCTACGGAGGCTTCCCGTCCGTTGCCAGCTATTTCGGATCCAAGAGCACCTCTCCAATCGTAAACGTTGGCGGGTATCAAGGTCGTGCTTTGGCATCTGGCGACATGCTGGTTATTGTAAAGGACCTACCAGACGAGCTCTCTCAAGAACTTATGGTGCCTAAACATTTACGTCCGTTGTATGCCAACAGATGGGAAATCATGGCCATGGTCGGGCCCCATGACGATGGCTATATTGATGCCGAAGGAATTGAAATGATTTACAACACAGAATGGAAAATCTCTCACAATGCTAGTCGGAGTGCGATACGTTTGATCGGCCCGATTCCCAAGTGGAGCCGGAAGGACGGCGGCGAAGGGGGAGCGCATCCAAGCAATGTTGTTGAGTATGGATACAATCTCAATGCAATCAATTTTACCGGTGATGAGCCTTGCATCTTTGGACCAGACTGTCCAAACTTCGGCGGCTTTCTTTCTTCGACCAGTGTCATTAGGGCAGATGATTGGAAGCTTGGCCAGCTCAAAGCCGGTGATATTATACGTTTTCGACGAGTATCTCTCGTAGATGCTTTGGCCGCTAGAGGACGGCTTGACGAAGTCCTCGATACAATTGAGGGATCTATCAAAGAAGGCAAAGGTCTTGCTCGTACGACGTTGTCTTACCCAACTGCAGCGGAATCAAAAGATTGGGGCAAATCTGTCATTTGGGAACGAGAAACAGACGGTAATCGGCCAGCAGTACGCTATCGACAGGTAAGCAGCTTCATGTTGCTAGTTGCTGAACATTACCGAGTTAATGTAATGCACCCCAGGGCGGTGATGATCACCTCATTGTCCAGTACGGTTTTGAGCAATTCGATCTCAACCACCGTTGTCGCGTCACAGCCCTCGAATCTTCTTTGCGCTCCTCCAGTACACCCTCGAGCATTCAAAAGCACCTGATAAACACTGTAGGCTGCTGCACGACGCTCACAATTTTCTACAACGGCTTTGCACTCTCCCGGTACGAGCTTATCACACATCTCCGTGCTCTCGAAGACCATCTCGGAGACCTCTCTACTACCAAAGTCCCCTGCCGCCGCTTTCAACTCCCCATCACCTTCAAATCCCGCGAACAAGACGAAGCCACTGCACGATACATGGCCAATCAACGCCCTCACGCGCCCTACCTTCCCGACAATCTCGCTTTTGTCGCCCGTAATAACGCCTTTACCCCAGACCAGCTGAAACATATCTACCTCACCGAGACCTTTCTTTCCGTTGTCGTCGGCTTTTACTGCGGGAACACCGTGTCCCTGCCCGTCGACCCACGCCGGCGGCTGTCCGCGCCCAAACTCAACCCCTCGCGCGTCTTCACCCCCGCCGGCACCGTCGGCTGGGCGGGCAGCTGCATGTCCATCTACCCCGTCGACTCCCCCGGCGGATATCAGATGACGGGGCGGACGGTGCCGATCTTCGACGCGTACGGAGTGAAGCCCGGGTTCGCCGCCGATCGGCCCTGGCTGTTCCGCGACTTCGACCTGCTCACGTACTACGAGGTTGGCGAGGAGGAGATGCGGGAGCTGCTGCGGCGATGGGAAACGGGACGATGGCTCTGGGAATGGGAGGAGGTCGAGTTTGATATGGCGGAGCATAATCGGCTGTTGGTGGAAACGAAGGAGGAGGTGGCGCAGATAAGGCAGAGGCAAGCGGTAGCACAAGAGGAGATGAATGAGGCGGAGGAGGAGAGTTTGCGGAAATGGAGGGAGGAGAAGGCGAAGACGAAGGTGGACGAAGGAATAGTAGAAAAGTTGTTGGACGGTGAGTTTGGTACATCTTATTCGAGACAGATATGAGCACTAACAACAGATATGAATAGATCCTTCAATATCCTCCGTGGAAGCCCCCGTTGACGCGAATGTATGGAAAGTCGAAGTTGAGGAAGGTACTGAGATAGGATCTGGACAGAATGTTGCAATATTGGAAGCCATGAAGTTGGAAATTGCTGTCAAAGCACCAGATGATACACCTGCTGGCACCAAGGTAGAGAAGCTCTTGGTAATACCGGGGGACACGGTGAAAGCCGGTGGAAGGCTGGCCCTTCTCAAGAAGGGATGAGTATGCTCTCTTTTCTAGGACAAGAAATTTTGTATTGATTTCTTTAGAGACCCGAAGCCCCGCGAAGGTCCATCTTATGCGCGCAACAACCCTAACAGCATGCTCCCCATATCATGAAACGTTGATTCCGTTGACCATCACGGCAGCAAGGCGGCTTCAGTAGACACGCCTGAATGCCATTTCGTATTACCTTCCCACCACCGAAGATCCCTCCCGCTTATTCCCTCATCTCTGTCCTTGGCACATTCCTATACCCCGCCGTTCCCTCCACCAAATCCGTAATCTGCTGTGCCGCCAACTTCGCCTTCTCCCTGACATCCGCCACGGCATCCTGCTCCAGCGCCCGCATCCGGTCTTCGATCCCTGCATACCGCAGCTCGTTCGCACGGTTCCGCGCTGGCATCTGGTCACCGCTGTCCTCAACCCATAGCAGGTTGTTGACCAGCTGGACGCAATTAGCCCGCACCGCCGAAGTGGCGTGGCCGAAGTGCGGCAGCACGGCTTGGAGCAGGTTTTTTTGCGCGATGACTTGTTGGCGGTGGCGCGGGTGGCCGGCGGCGAGGTGGACGAGGACGAGGATGGTGGCGTTGATGATCTCGGGGGGTTGGTAGAGGAGCGGGACGCCGTTGCTGATGGTTGAGGGCGAGGGTTGCGTGGTGGGGACGCCGAGCAGGGTGCGGCGGGGGTTTGAGGTGGAGAGATTGTTGGTGTTGGTGGAAGAAGACGTGGCGCTTGCGCGAGGACGAAGCTTCGAGATGAGAATTTCGAAGACGCGGGCGAATCCGATGTTTTGGTAGACGTATTCGATCATGTCGGGGCAAGTTGTGCCATTGATCAGGTTACGGAGGAAATCGAGGGCCTGTTCTTGAATTTGGAGGTCATCACGACGAGCAAGGATGATAGGGTTTTGTTCTGCATTCTTGATAGCTTTAAGTCGCGACTTGTGCAAATTATTACTGGTACTGCGGAGGTTGCTAGGTTTGCTCAATGTGCCCATGTCATCGGTCATGGTGTCTTCATCCTCTTGTTCGTCTTCATCAGAATCATCCATCTCCATCGATTGCTCTACTGCGTTCAGCAGGTCGACCTGCTCGCCAGCAGCATTGGAAACGCCCATGGAGGCAGCTGGCGATTGGTTCTGTCCGCCTTGGTCATCTCCAGTCAGAATCTGCACAAGTAACCCAGTTCCGAAATTGTTCAAGCATTTTGTCTTGCCTTCAAAGGGAGATTTGAGAATGACATGCTTTAGAGCCCATAAGGACAAATAGCGAAGCATAGGGTTCGATGACCTGGCATGCTCAACAAGCCGGTCCAGAGTACCGGACTGGACCAGAGTATCCATTTCTTTGTTGGAAGAAACATTATTGTTGTTGCTGGTTGAATGATCTGAATCTTGCATGGGACTTCCTGGCGCTGATAGGTTGATAATCACGTCAGTTGCGGCGAGCTTGACTTCGAGGACGGGATGACTGAGTAACTCGTAGACGGGCCGACCAATTCCTGCATCGGTAAGGTTCGTCCGAAGAACAGTGATTGACCGAGCCAGCGTTCGTGCTGCGTAGCATGCAGCCTGAATTACTTTAACGGGATTGCCACTGCGGTTGAATGCCGCGCCACTGACCGGTGTTCCCGCGTGCGAATACGGCTTCAACGAGTCAATCAAGAAGGGAGTGATGGCAGTTTTTGCGACCTCCTTACGATGCTCCTCGACAAGCCCCGCCATGGCACCCAAGGCTACTAAGGCGCCTTCCCGACATCGCTCAGCATGAAGCTGTCTTGGAGACAAGCCAGGAAGGCCAAGAGAAGTGGAACCTCTCAGACCTGCATCTTCTTTGAGCATTGACTCTGGTTCAGGTGACCACATGGGCTTGGGAGGAGATATGGCGTTGAATGAGGCCTTTAGGAGTTGCGCAAGCTTTTTGATGACTCCAGCTTCTTGGGCTGCTGTTTGCAGGATCTGACTTCCATCGACTAAAGCCTGCAAAGCAAAAGGAGCCCGCTCCTGGATAAGAATCTTCTCTTGCCATGCCGAGTTGGTGAATATATGGTCCGTAGAGGACGCCGGAAGGAAGTGAGGGCTTGAGTTGTGATCAATCATCTTGACAAGTATGGGTACGCCGAGTAAAGCCAGGACTCGTTCTCTGTTCCCATTTGACGTGCTGATGCGGGGGTCCAAGGAGTTCGATCCAAGGACTCCACTCACAGATTTGAGCAACCAGAGCGCGGTTATTCTGGTCAGGCCCTCTTCTGAACGAGCAATGTGAAGTAGCCAAGCAAACATGGGGCTATCCAAATCGTCAGAGGAGAACGGTCTTTCAGGGGAAGCTCGTGACGCATCCCGAGGACCGCCAAAATGGTTTCCATAACTCGGAAATGATCTTGGAAATCCGTTCTCGCCTTTTCTTTGTGGGCCGGGAATCTGTGGAAGTAGTCGCTCTAAGGGATTTGTTGGCATCTGTGTCGAAAGACCGCCAAGTAGAGGACCAGCGCTAGGAGGTGGCGGTTGTGGTCTGTACGTTGGAAATACTGCAACAATCGACGGCGAGTAGAGGAATCGGGCCGTTCTGTACTTTGATCCATTCACAATTCCGCGAATCGCTTCGAGATACAGACCCAGATCTGACTTTGGCGGCGGACAGGGAAGATTGGCAACGACTGGTGCATCGACACCAGGAAGTAAGTAGCCGAGATAGATGATCAGCGCAGCTAGTCGTGAACTCAGCAAATCCAGCACTCCTGACTTGACTAGAACGCTCTGATAGCCTTCGCGCTGGCAGGTTTTGGCAATCAACTGCACAGCCAAGGACACTTCCCGAGGGTGTCCTGGCAATGAAAGTATCTCACCCAGTGCGTCCACAGCATCACGAGAGGCCAGCGCAGCGGCAAGCTCTTGTGCTGCAGGATACTGTTCAGTCTGATATGGAAAATCTGGAATGAGTCGTACTGTTCCTGCCACCGCTATGAGCGTGCGAAGCGCCGCGATTCTTATTCTGGAAGGATTCCGCCTAGGACTTGTGCATTCGAAAAGGAGCGGTATTATTCCAGCGTTGACCAAAGGCGAGACCATCGCGGGACCTCCTGTAGCACTATTAGTTCGCTGAATGGCTGGACCACTCCAAATCTTACCTTGCACGATGCTTTCTGCTATCATCAAGGCTTGAAGCCGCAGTTCGTCCTCGTCGCTCCATTCTGAATGAATTGACGGCTTGTCCGAATGCCCATTGACTTCTTGTGTCCTCCTCTTGCCACCTGCTTTAGCAGACGTTTCCAACAGCTGAACGAGCGAGAGAACAAGCCCTTGCTTTATGGCAACCGCCTTTCTCTGATCGTGTCCAGTGATTTCATTCTTAACGTGTTTGAGCGCGGCGATTTGGCCAGTAGATGACGTCGGGTTGCGCAGTTCTTCTAAGGCTGCGATGGAAGCTGACCGGACCATAATCTTGACAGACGTTCCGGATTTACTTCAAGCAGACACGTTGGAGAGGGAAGAAGTCCGCAAATGCATGCAATGATGAGCATATGCGTGATGGCTCTTGAGAATGTCCCAGAGTTAGGTAATAAGGCTCGGCTTGTCCTAACTTGCACTCACAACACACTCTGCACAAGATGCCCACCAATGCAGCGACTCAATAGCAAGCATGCTCCGACAGGTCTTGGTAGCTCATTAACGCTAAGACGCTAGATAGCATTCAAGGACAACCGGCTGAGAAGTGCTGGAAAGACGTCTGATATTGGGTTGCGTCGGACCTGTTCCCGACCGAGTATCAGTATCAGTACTGAAAAGCCCTCCTGCAAACCCTAAGATGATGACAGTCCACAGGCCTGCGCCTAAGACGTGTCTATGAGTGGATGAGTTGAATTACAAATTAACTTAAAATTAATCAGCTGCTCAATTATTTACAGAAACCGTCATCGTGACCATGAACATTAATGCACGTAGCAAGCCTCAGAGACCTTTTTTGTAGTCTCCCTCGAGCCCAGGACAGCTAGCCAATCTCCCGAAGAACACCGCAACCGGGCAGAGCAAAAATTATGGGTCTGGGAAGACATGGTTCAGCTGTCGGCGACTCCGAGATCCACATTCTGCGAGCCAACTGCCGTAGAACCAGCTCCGTGCCCAATAGCTTTCGCTATGACTCAACTCGCTTCATCGCTGAGCGAGATGTCACTATCTTCGTTTTCTCCTTCATCATCCGCGGCAGTCCCGTTATCAATGTAGTAATGGTCACTACGATCCACCAGGTTACGATAATAATTCACAAGGACTTCAGGCTCAGGCACAATCTTCCACTGCACCCTACTCAGAAACTCCAGCTCCAGCATTGCCAGCTCCTGCACACTGACGCCACCGACACGAGCATAGGTGCTGTTGGTCCAGAAACTGTCGCTGAGGCCCTTCGAGCCCACAGTTGCGGCAGTAATCAGGAAGCGATGTACCGTAAGGCTATTGATACGAAAGGCTGGGTAATATGCGTATAATCGGTCAATGTAGAAGACCATGGAAAGAAGGATGGGTGGCGGCAAGGTTGCGTGAACAATAAGGCGGGTGAGATAGTCGTGCACAGATATACCAGGCGGTGCTCTTTTCGCGAGCATGTCAGCTTATACAATCGTCACATTGACTGTTATTGGTTAGACCAAATCTTCCTTACCTTGAATGGAACCTGGTAAGCCCGCCATCTTGCAATGGCATCGCATCGTTTGTATGAATCAACTCCATAAGCATGTCCGCTATCACTGCACCAAGATCTCGAACGTCGCAATCTTCGTATCGAACTGGCATAGGTTTCTTTGCCGGCGCATCTGCCCTTGATCGCTTCGGTGTAGCTGGGCGAGGCTGGTTCGACGGAGTGACAGGTTGGTGCACAACATTTTGCGAAGAAGACAAGGCGATCACAGTCGGATCGGGGTTGATGCGAGGGTTCGGTTCTGGCGGGCTGTAAGCAAGGGTTGCCGGCGTAGGAGAGCAAGACTCTGCCCTCCGTTTGCTTGGCGTTTGTGGGAGTTCCGGCGCTTTTGCTACCGAGATTGTCTGATGTCTGAGCTCCGGGTTCTTTGCGACAACGGGCGAACCTGTCTTTTCTGGGGAATACTGGGTCGCAGCATCCACCATCCGTCGCAAAGTTGGCGATGTTTGTGAAGAGACAGAAACGGTTTGTGGAGCACAGGTACCGGCAGATGCCAAGACCCCGGTCGAGCGGTGAGGTGATACTATGTGCTGCTGGGATGATGAACGTGACAAGCGCGGAGAGTGCGAAACATCATACGGTCGCGAGTGAAAAGGGTGTTTTGGAGAAGCAGCAGCAGAGTAGCTTGGCGATGGTGATTGGGAGGAAGTCAGCATCCCAGCGTGTGTACGGATGCGCTCCCTCCCTCTTCCTTCTGGTCTCTTCCGGCAATGGCTTTTAGTACAGTGACGCGCATATCGTGGGGTACTCCAAGAAAGTGAGCAAAGGATGGCGAATGCGTTGCGTTGTGGTTGAGAGAGCTGTGCGAAAACCGCAAGAGTCCAGTAAAGACAAATTGACCGAGACAGGGAACAGTCTGGGCCGATTGATTGGAACTTGGTCGGCTGTTCGAGAATCAGTCGGAAGTCAAGGGAGGCATTGAGAGTCTACTCACGATTGGTTTGGGCGAACGCATCTGCTTGTCATGGCGTTGATGATAGGTCAGAACTTCTGCCACACGCCCAGAGCGGTGAGAACGACGGACGGTTGATGCGCGACATTACGCCAACCCAGCAAGCACGAATCAGAGACTGCAATTTGGGCGATATGCTTTTCATTCAATGGATGTCGATCTGGAGTCGCGTGGTACTCAAAAGTAGTGGTGCCTCGAGAACCACCCATCACTCTACGTGACGAAGAACTTGACTCAGGCACCAGTGGATTGAGCACTGCTAGAGGTAATCTATATGCTACGAATAGAAGCAGATCTTTCTAGTTTAACGTAGGGAGATCTATTGCCTGTTGGATGTCAGGGATACACGATGTTATCATTTAGCACAACAAAATCCAGCTCAAAGGCACGACGGGTAGCTCTCAGATTGGAATCCATAAGCACCCCCTTGATCATACGTATGATAGTAGTGCAGATATCCGGTAGTGTTGCATTTAGATATCTGGTGTAAAGCTTAGAACGCGGATCATCTTCGTAGAAAAGGGCACTTCGCGCAGATAGATAGGGTCATCCGAATAAGTGTAGTCCGCGTACGTTGACATGATGCAATCGTCAAAGACGCCCATCCACGAAACCGGCACGTTGCGGCGTTCCGGAGAGCCAAGCCAGGCGGCAAACAAAGGCTGAGGCTGATGGACAAAAGGCACACCATCCTCTGGAAGTGTCAGTATGTAAACCCTATCGTCAATCTCGAAAATCACACGGCCTTGCTTAAAGGACAACCATCCCCCAAGTAAAAAGTTTTCAGGGTTCGCCTCGCATTCGATAATACTCGATACAGCGGCAGCGCATTCTCTCGATCGAATTGCTTCTTTCCAGTCTGAGCAGATGATGACTCGACCAGACCGTGAAACTCCCACCATGATTTTGCCGGACAGCAAGCCTGCCCCCCATTCGTCGTCCTCTTGACTGACGTAGTCGGCTGTGTGGCGCGAATGGGGGCCCGAATCAAGCCCGAGACGAACAAGCTGATATTGGAGCGGCTCACTTGTGGTCACTAATGGCGTTTCTCTTATTATCGAAGCCGGTGAATGAGACGCGTGTGGTTGCGGATGGCGGATATGATGAACCTGTGTAGTACAGTCCTTCGGATGGAGAACGCCTAAGAGTTGACCGCTCTTCTTGGAATAAAAGTGATAGCCCAGTACACCCATGGAATGCATAACCGCCTCTCCGTGCTGGTAGAGATGCCCGCTCGCGCCAGGCTCAATATATAGTTTCGTCTGCAACCTTGGGATATCCTGAGAGAGATCGTAGACAAATCCTCGAGCTTCACGCGAGACAACACAAAGAGTGGGATAGACAAGGTGAAAGCCTCTGATCTCATAGTCATGGGGTAATATAGCTACGCGTTCGAAATGACCGCGTTTTTCGGGGACGTTGCTAGCCTTCCAAATCTCTATGCCGTTTCCCCACCGGTCCCATGCTGCCCAGCCCTTATCGTATTCGAGGTGTGCGTATTCTCGGACAGCGTGGGCAGGGAGTTGCCAGAGCCTTTCTCCGCTGTCCATGTCGGCGACTCGAATACCACCTTTGTGCAACGTGGACATGATCCATCTGTTTTTGAAGTCCGGACGGAAACGCCAGATTTCGTCGTCAGCCGTATGGATCTTGGTCTCTCTGACAATAGGGGAATCGCACATCCAGTTTCTTCTTAGAAGGTCTTGCTTCTTGCACAGTTGCTTCCATGACGTGATGTCATCAAAGTACCTCAAAAACGATTCAGACTGACTCAGAAATGCAAAGTCTCGATCCGCATGAGGACGATCTGCTTTTAGTCGATAGATGCGGTCCTGATGGCTTTGCTCTATGAAATGATGCCAAGCACTTGAGGTTCGGATTAGAGCAGCTACTGATGCGAACGGAAGATAGTCGATTATCTTGAGCACGATCTCACTGGGCAAGAGTGCGAGTCGTCCACCTTGTTCCGTCATTTTGACTAGGGTGGCGAAGCACAGCTGGGAGAACCAAAAGATATGGTTGCTGAGGACACGCTAGAATAGAATAGGGCCCCCCAAGCCTCGACATCAGCCACGCACATACGTAACCTGTCAACAATCACGCGTCGAGTGGCGCTCGCATCGTATAGAAGTCGAAGTTGCCTCTACGGCCCTGCCCTATACGAGTCGAGCATTGGGACCTCTTCTCTGTAGTCATGGATGGGCGCTCAAGCCTCTGCTGCCTGGCAGCCTAAGGCCCTGGTGCTGCAGCCGAATCCAATTTGAACAGGTGACGCGTAGGGGCATTTCTCGTTTCTCATAGTGGTTTACATGGCAAAGGAAGGTAGCCCACCGCTTCGGTTTCTACATCCCTACTCCCTTTTCTTGCTTGCTTTCCGCGGGTATTCAGGCCGCCTGGTAGCGCGCTGTGCAGGTGAATGGTCACTTACGCCGTTGCTATGAAGCCATACAAAAGATGAGCAGCAACAGCGAGCGATGGACTCGATACTCCCCGAGATCTTCCTCGAGACTATCAGAGCCATACATCAGTCCGGTATGAAAGCTCAAATATTATGTCATTAAATTGCTAATGACTACTAATTCTAGCGTAATTACCACACGCGTAAAATCTCCAGTCCATCCATCCCCAGCAACCCGTCTGAACACTCCGTCGCACCACCAAGACCCATGTCAAGTAGAGAAGCACCTTTGGTGCCACCAATGCGTCGCCAACGAAACCCTGCGTCACGCCCAGTAAGACTTCGCGACTTTCGCAATACGAGATTATGGCCACCAGCGGGATTTCCTCTAGACGCAGACATAGCGCATGAGGAGGCGGAAGACATCATCTGTGCAGGAGCGTCCACATTCAAGGGCTTCTGCGACAAGATACCTAATGCTTCGAATGGCCAGTGCTACTGTCATGCAGCGATGGAATCGGAACATGCGAGCCGACGGGATCGCGCGCTCTCGCGGCACGAGGCATTCAACCTCGTTTCTCTTAACTTGTCGGGACTCGATGCCACTGATTTCGTTTGGGAGACCTTGGAACAGCCTTCCATGGCCTACTTCAGTGGGAAAATCGCTGGAACTTGTACGCTGGAGCACTATGTCAGTCGAGCCGGTGAGAGCCGACCAGTCATTCGCTATCCGTCAAACGCAGAGCCGAAAAAGGTGACTATGCTCACCATTTTGGAGAGGTTAAGGCAGCTGGAGACCGGTTTAGATGCAGAGGTACGTGGAGGAGCCTGATTCCTTCTACGTACTGACTCCTCCTGCTTTGCTAGAATCCCAATAATCTTTATGAACATCTCTACCACTTTCTCATCAAAGACCCTGAAAGTGACAATAATCCTCATTATGAAGTCGACATGCAGATCGCAGACCTCATCAACGTTCTAGGCTCTGCAAGCAATGGATGGATCGACTTTAGTGACCCTCGCCAACAAGTGCTTGCAAAATTTGTCAATAGCAAAGACGTCAACCGTAGACACGACTTCTTCCATCAGTTGGTCCTTGCTATCGAGCTGTACTTGCGGATTCATCTACCAAACATCTACAGCGACGCTGACCGGACCAAACTTCTCACTCAGTTGCCTCTCAAAATAGCATGGGATCTCGCGGCGGCCGAACGATGGCTAGAAAACATCTCGACTTCAAAGGCCAGTAGCGATAGGGACAGTCCCAGTAAAAGTACGTTTGTCTTCGACCTTCGCACCAAGAACCGTCAGAAAGAAGCTCTGCAAGTGTTTATGGATATAATGAGATGGCCAAATAAGCTTGAAGTTGAGACGATCTTGCTAGAAAGCAATCGACGCGCAATGCCATTGGAAGACCGATCAGCAGATGCGTGGTCTTGGTTCAGTGGCCTCATCCTTCCTGGTCGCACTCTTCCCTGGCTTCTTGTCAATTCCTTAATTGACTGCGATCCAGGAGCAAGTGATAGCCTCTACTATCTCACGCACATGGCACCATCTTCTGGCTTCCAATATCGAGGCAGCACATACTGGTCGCACCGCTGTATAGTAGGCAAAGTTCTTGGAGCGGCACGTGGCGTCAACGAGACTGCAGGATGGATCGGTCCTTGTCCGTATTCCCCCGATCTGAACCCTATCGAATGCATTCGCGTGCGTCAATTGCCAGCCCTTGATACTCCGCTTGTGCCAGCGGACGTCGCGAGCATGAAGGTGCGAACATCACCACTCGGCCCTATAGACGACGCATACCCAGTCAATGATTATGAATTGGTGACTCCAGACGCAGACGAGATCACCGACGCGATCCGCATTCAGAAACTGGGTTTCAGGCCGCTCAAAGAGCAACCATCAATGTCCAGGTCTTCTAGAGTAGACAAGCATCAGCCTCTGACATGGGACGCCGCCATCATTTTCGCTTGCGAAGGCGAGACTTGTCCCATGAGACTACGACATGATGTCGATTTCATCACGGCCTTTCCCTGTCACGAGGGGCCTCACGGTAAGACTACCCACTTCCAGAGCTCCGGGACTCGGGACCTAAACCTAATCTGCGCAGTGCTCTTCTACGACTATGCCTACCGCGCCGTGAAAGTGGACCACGGTCTCGCCAACATCCACAACTGGGCCGACCGCAACCGAGCACGCTCAGACTCCGTTCTCACAGAGATGCCATCTCCAGCACGATCGTCCAGCTCGGCCCCCCCCCGCTCGCCCGATCGCTCGGCGGCGTCGGTCCTCGACGAAGTCCTGGTCATCGAGGCCCTTGGCGTCTCGGACAACGAGGTGTTTGCTCGGGCGTGGTGCGCGCACTGGGGCGTTAGTGCGATTGTGGCGAATGTGAAGGAGACGTGCATGGCGTGTGCGATACGCGAGGCATACGCAGCGTGCGTCAGCGTCGTGATTTTGACGGAATGTGGAAAAGAGAGTGAGATGGAAAGACTTTGAAATTTTTTTTCTCTAGTTGCAAGCGTGCTGGGTTCCTGCTTTCAGGATAGAGTTGCAGCGTTGATTAAGTATACCCTCTGGCTGTATATTGTCGGTTATGGAGGACCTGGATAAGCATGTGAAATCGGGAACTGGGACAATCGTTTACAGTCGATGCCGTCTACGTGGACTCGGAATCAGAATCAATAAAGTAATTGATCTTGAATAGCGCTTCCACGCGCTGCGCATGTGTAGCCCAGGCCCTTTTGATCGCCTCATCAAGCAGGTCAAACGCAGCTGCCCAGCAGAAACGGATTTGGAGCATAGCTTCGTGGCAAGCGTAGGTGAGGCGACTCAACTCACTTTGTTCATTCGTGAAGTAGCTGAGAATACTGGAAGGCCGCTGTCTAACTCTTTCCTTCGCAGGTGCCATTCCTACCGTCTCGATCTTCGTTATTCTAGACAACTTCCTTGCACTGCATGCTTGCAGCTACTGTTCGATGATTGAACTCGTCGACAATCTGATATGCTGACTGCTGGAAAAAAAGACACCAGCTGACCTGGAACTCCGGTTTACCAGGTATGATGCCGGTCGACATCGGCAGATTTTAACGTTGATGGAAGCATAGCGTCTCGGTCTGGTCCATATTGAATTAAGACTTCTGCTACATTGATAGCAAACCCACAAATCTCCTCTGATCCCCCGATCTCTCCAAATATAAGACAGAAGTAATCCAAATGACCATTTCTGAAAAGCAAAAAAAGAGTTACAAGACCAGGAACAAGAAAGAGACACGCTCAATCCTAGAGCTTGCAGCCACAGACGATCGCCATTGACATTGCAAAAAGTTCGCTCCATACTGGAGCTCGCAGTCACAGACAATGGCCACTTTTGTTTGTTGATTACGCCAGAGATCGTCCAGCAAGGCACTGTATGGAGGATCAGGCGTTTTGAGGAGGCCCTCGGGGAGATTCTGCAGCTGGGAGGCCCTCAAAGGAGTACGGCCTCAATGAGATATTTATCCCAGGGGATCTGCTGGTCCTTGGCGGCTGTATTGTCAGGAGGTGCTTCCTCAGAGGCCAGAGGTGCCCGCATAGCCTCTGTCGCAATTCCGCCCTCCACATGTGTCGGGGATGCGGTATTGGCGGCGAGTCAGGAGTCAGTTGCCTGACCAGGAGCGGAGAAAAAGTTCTCGGGCCGGCCCCATGTGGCTACAGCCTCTGGCCGGTACACGGCCATTTGCTCCGGCAAGGACAGCGAAGGTGTTTGGCTAGGTCGAGAATCTGGGACCCCGCTATAGAGATTGGGATCCAGGATGGCCGCGGATTCTCCTGTTCCGACGGCCCTCTTGCTTCTGATCTGCTCTTCGTCGGCCCTCTTGCGCTTTTGCCCTGCATTCGGCGTAGGGGTTCCCTCGGCGGGAGTTGAGGGCCGATGGAGGGTTGACTCTTGCTGAGCTTTTGCGAGGCGCGAGGACTTTCGACAGGACGGGTGGGGACACCTGTCGATAAAGGCTTGGATGACCTCCTTGGGGATACTGGCGTCGTATCCCCTTCCTCGGATCCGCTCCATTGTCTCGTCCCGCCCAGCCCTGCCTCCGTGAAGGCCACTGTGTTCCTCCCAAGCCACCGCGAACCATTCTTCCATGGGGATCACCCACCCAGCGGACTTCGTGCAATTGTCCTTGCCAGCTTTCGTGCCCTTGGGCGGCACCATCTTCACCAGGGAATATCCATGGGGGCCACTTGGATCGATTTTGTATCGATGCAGGGCGCCGAACTTTTCGGTGGCATCTGCGGGTTTGACTGTCCCGTCTTTGATGCCTTTGATCCGCTCAATTTGCTCGCATGTAAGGTATTTGAATCCGTTACACTTCCTTTTCTCCAATTGTCGATCCTGGATGCTCTGGAATGCCCTTTCCAGCTCTGCCACATTGGATGGCAGTGGCTCCCTTAGCTCTTCCTCCGGGAGCGCAGCTTTTCTCCTCTTAGTAGGGCTAGGAGCATTCTAAGCTCTTCGACCACTACCGTTCGGGGAGCTGTTGCCCGGTTCTGGCTGCGTGGGGGGCTGTTGTTGGTTCCAGGCAACCCCCACGTTGGCTTGGACATTGTTTGGCGAGGTGATCCAGAGCTGTTGCCCGTTGACTGTTTGGGTCCAGGCATTTCCTGTCGTCGGCATTCCCCCATGGTTCCATGAGACAGCCGTTTGGGTATTCAGAGCGGCCCCAGTGAGTCCCCGATGTAGGTCGAGAGGGCTGATACTTTGACCATGGAACGATGCTGGGGCGCCGTTGAGGATCTCTCCGAGATCTCTTTGGAGTGGTACGAGGGAAGACTCCTCGAACCCCCCTTGACTGGTCCGGCTGGAAGACATGATGTCTATAGGCAATCAGTATCGCGAAATTAATCAGGGAGACCCCTTTTTAGTATGTGTGGCGGCTCACTTTCAAGTGTTTTTCCCTTGACTTTTGTATTTTCTCGAGTTGCTTTGCTTTGGAATGAAGTCTGTTGACTGTTTTGGGTGTCAGATTGATGTTTGGGAAGTAGGAATGAGGAGAACCCTGATGATTTCGTACCTTGAACATGCAGCTTGGAGGATCTGTGAGAATGGTCACAGACTTTGTGATGGGTTGGCCAACCCCTTTCATATATGGAATGAAATGAGGACTATATGATCCTCAACATGAAATGAGGACCATGTGCTCAATATGGATGGAGACCATACTATGGTTGGAACCTGTTCCATATAACTCAATGGATCAACAGGGATCTAAATTCTTGTAGTGCCGAATCTTTATCTGGTGACGCGAGGCCCTCTGGATGTCAGGCAGTAGCGATATCATCCCAACATGCTGATTTCCGACGCGAAATATGGTGTGAGGAGGAACAAGCTGGTTTTCTAAGCATCCTAAAGATCACAGCTATATGCGTATTGCAAGCTGTAGCCAATTTGCCAGCCACCAGCGCAAGGCGAGATCGCAGGGCAGATTCAGACCACCACGGTAGGCACTGAAGTGTGGTAGGAGGACCTTAAATTTAAAAGTGCACCATTAATGGCAACGGGGCAGGGAAAACTTTGCAGAAAATTCGTTCAAGAGCCGACCGTCCAGCTCTGACGACCAACTTATAGTCAGTGTATGAGGCCCAATTTGGAAACACGACACACCTTGTAGACAAGAGATACGTCATGCACAACAATGAAGCTCGGAACTGAATTGCCGACGCTGAGTGGTGAAACTCTTTTGCACGTAGACGCCGGTAAGGACGTGAGTATGAGCATGAGGGATCGCCGGTGTGCAGAGCAAGCTGACTGAATAGACAATGGGCAGTAGCAAGACTTACAGGTCCAAAGAGCCAGCAAACGCGTTGTCCTAGAAAGGTAGGAACTCTCCGTTGCCAATTGATGAAGTGGGAAGGCTTATTCATATTAACGATCCCGCCTCGCCGAAATTTTTCCCTTAATACAACCAAGATGAGCTTTGCGTATTGCTTGTCTGTGCAGCGTATCTGCGGCATGAATAGGGTCTTCGAGCCTGATGCAAGACGTCCTGGAGGTATAACAAGGCACCCAAGTGGGGTTTAGCAGGACCCAAGACCACCGAATTTGCTCATTCGAGGCCTATAGAGCAGTTGGAGAAGATGACGAACATGGTCGTAACCGGTTCCACCTCTATGTACTGACGAAGCGAACCACAGTCTCGATTGTTCAATGGCGTGATGATGTTTGCAGACCAAGCCGCATATGTTTCAGACCATCAGATTGTTTTAAAGTCCGAGCCATATCAGAGTCACAGGTAAGTGAAGCCATCTAGCATTGAAATGGAGGTAACGACAGTATCCAGAGACCGTTCAGCAGCATGATCCAATAGTGCCTCACGGATTCGAGACTCGCCAATCTGTTAGCCAAAGTCAGTCGTGGACGTGCCATAATATCAAAACGGATGTCGCCGACTGCTGGGATACATCTGAGAAAAAGAATTTGTTTTTGTAAGGCAACAAAATGCATAGGACACACCCAAACAAAACAAAGTCCATGCTGAGATCAACCCGCCTTGAAAGTGCAAATGGTATGCTCTTGTAAGGTATGTGAACTTGGTAAAACGAGGGCATGTCTATTGGTAACTCATGATGGACATTAGACGGCCACAGAAGTATTTATGGTGGGCACGGCCGCTAATTTGAGGTCGTATCCTGACAGGAGGCTGTTCGAGAAGCCAAAGACAGTATGGAAAGACACGCTATAGTCCGGGACCACAACGTACTCACAGTACCAGCAGAAGAGCTCAGGGCATGATGCAGAATGGACTGACATAAAGCAAGACAAGCAGAGTAACCTCTAAGATTGTTTCAAGAGCACAAATTTCACGGCTGGCATCACTCGAAACTCAAGCTAGATCCAATCCATGATCGCAGTCAGCGGCGGCACAGATGTCACTGAACACTGGAAACGCGCTATTTCCTTCTCTCGCTACGTCTACGCTTAGCTTCGACGCAAGACGATAGGCTTCATGATGGCATCGGATGGATGATGCCGTAGCGTTGCGGCAGAGACTGGGCAAGGGGACATTATGTGGTTCCACGGGTCTCCGTCCTTAAGTACCGGATTAGCAAGGCAGTCCTAATATAACTCCTCTATAGAGCATAGGAGTGCTGTCCCCTATTAGGCGTACTGGCGTAGACTTGATACCTGTTAGAGAAGAGTTGGTCCCTGCGAAGTCATTACTGGATTGATTTTAGTTAACCTCAGGCAAATTTTCCTCTCCAAAAGACCAAAGAGAAAATAGGCAGTCTGGACTTTCCTTTCTCCGAGCTACAGCACTTCTCTCTTCTTAACATTCCCGTTCTCGTCTCTGGCATTTACTGCTAAGAATATTCAGCCTGTCAAAGTAGCTGCAGGCATCCGTACACTCATCCTGGAACTCCAAAGCCCTTTCCGTAGGGATCACCAAAGCACTTTCACAGTGCTTACTTAGCGCTGTCTGTCAATTGTCAGCTCACAGTGACAAAAACAACAGCACTAATTGTTCAGAGTTTCTTTATCCAGTTCTTGATTTGCAATGGCCTCCGATGCACTTTTTACCGTTATCCTAATGTTGCCCTCTTATTAACCTTTCCATCCTGGAAGCACTATATAATCGAGGCACATGGATACGCTATCCATAGTTAAGGTACATAATTACCTAAGATATCCATCTGGTATTTTTGAACGTTTGCAGAAAACTTTCTTCAAGTGAATAATAGCCTTTCTTGTAGATAGCCATGAGTCGCCTCCATCATTCACAGTATTGTTGTATTGTTTATTCTTTCAAAACTAAGAAGACGTTCGCTTAGCTGTAAAGTCGACTCGAAAAAGGCTGTGTAAGTTTCAGTGGTGATTATTCGATGGTGCTGAAATCCCAGAAAGTCTGCAATAATGACTGTTAGAAGTAAAATCTGCGCAGATCCAAAGCCATCGGGTCTAAACAGTTGAAAGCGCACTGAGTTGGGGTCTCGGATCGAAGAGATATTGCCCTTGCGATCACAGCTTAAGGGCCTGAGAAAATCTTGCATTCTTTTTCCACATTCAATACGTCCTGAAAGTCGCAAGAAATATCTTTGTCGGCCTTTTCGTCGGCCGCACCTCCCAAGCTCTTATCAACTAAAATGCAGCCGTCATGCTCTGTCTGCCCACATAAATTCTTTTTTAGTCTGTAAAGAAAGAGGATATTGAGTGTAAGCACGAATGATTATTGCAATCGGCAGAGCTTTCAGTGAAAGGCGATTTGCTTGGATGGGCGTTATTAAAAAAAGGTACTCAATAAAGTCTACATTACAGCAGCAAGAGCCACCGCAGTACACACAAAAGGCCTTCAAAGATTGGATCGGAGGGTATCATCGTAGCGACGAGTAACTTCAAGGTGACTCATCTCAGATGAGGTTGGGAATTGCAGCCAAGATCAGCCCAACTTTTTCTACACTAGGTATACAGCGAAGGATAATAACGCAAGATATGCCAGCCATGCGATACTGGGTATTTGAACTTGAACGTACTTTTGCTCCGACATCCCGCGGCGTCCGTTTCAACGTGTGCCCGCCTTCCATACGCTGATTCATCCCGTGAATCCGTGTTGTGTTTCTCTGGAAACCCATCGCTTAGGCCAAACCTAAATCCCAAAAGGCAAACCAAGCACTCGGATCTTGAGATCCTAGAGCCCGCATCCTCCAGACAGAATCAAGTTGTCCATTCTCGCCCGGTACTCGTTGCAAAGGAAGGGAAAAGAGGGGAGGGGAAAGGGGCCGGCTAAACCGGAAGATTGAAGCGTTTGCCTTGTAAGACCCTAGAGAAATGTACTGTTAGCCAATCACGCTCTGATACGATACGAATGCAGATCGAAGACGAGTGCCAACAAGGAATACGGACTTTGTGTAGTAGATGTAGAAAAAATCCGAGTACAGAACGGTCTGAATGATACCCGCTACGACGGCAATGGGATCGAAGTAGCTCTCTGCAAAATATCGATAGAGCCAGTTGGGGATATAAAGCGTCCGATAGGCGCCCAATGCGAATAAATAATGTGTCGTGATCGTTTCTGCTTCGCCTGTCCGTTGCAGCATGAAAAGCTGAGGGAGTATCGCGACTGATTCTAGCCATATCGAAAATGCCCAGAGAATCTGCTTTCGATCAGTATCTCATCCCTGTCGAATGGGTCGTCCTGCATCATTCACCTCTGTCGGCGTGTACCTATATGGGAATAACAATGCCATGACCGCTGCAAACCCTAACAGGTATTGTACTTTAAAAGTATCCAGATTCGGATCATGAGTCGGCTTGTAGTCGTTAAGCATGAGGTATACCACGTAGGATGATGAGGCAATGAAAATAATCTTGAAGACGGTATTGTACAGGCTTTTGGGCTCATAGAAGGTCCAGAACAGATCAAGGTATCGCGTTATGTAGACGGTGAGGTAGAGGAATTGCGACTTGAATGATATACCCGATGCGCTCTTGAATAGGGAATTAGTATGTATGTCTCCCAACTTGGCCTTCGGATCGCAGCTCATCGGGTCCAGGAAGATTTGCTTACGTTTGATGTTTTCATCTTGTGAAGGAGAATGAGAATGGATATTAGGTGGGAAAGGTCCCCTATATTTTCAAGATATCAGCTTCATATTACAGCTATCATGGGTTTGAGAAGGTGCTATAGCACGGTAAAGTCGCGAACCTAGTATCCTGAAGATATTCATTGCGCCGTCGTTCCCCCTGTGCCTACCAACGCGCGAGTTTCACACAATCCAGATCAAGGTGCTAGACAACCAGTAGTCTCTCCGACTTATGTGACAGTCTTTCGCCGAGGGTAGAGAGTAATGCGCAATGAGAATGAGCATCTGGGGATGAATTCAGGACAGATCATAGCTTCCTCGCGACACCAAACGATCGGAATGCGAGCCACAGCCGCGTCGCGCCGCTCTTGATTGGTCGACCCAGCCTTAAGCTCAGCCTCAACGCACCCTTGCTCGCCAGCCTTGCAATCATGCTCGAATAACCAGATGCATCGGCTGTTCAGTGACAATTGATCTGCTCATGATGTTCCATATCAAATCTAGCCAAGCTGTAACAGTTGTATTAGGGCAGAAGCTGCACATATGACGGCTTCTTGTACGCTGAGCTTGGTAGCACAATCGAATACATAACTCTTTTTCCAGTCAGTGTCACTATTGCGTGGATGACAAAGCAGGTGCGACCAAATTCAAGGCAGAAGTGTCCAACAAGAATCAGGATTGCATGTTGTAATAAATGAGCTATGACGACCTTCGGCCTGTCAGAGCGGCTGCGAGCAGCTATGGGTTGGAAAGACATTCTGAGACCTATCAGAGATCGCCTCGATGACCTACTCACACCGGGTGAAGTGGATGAGAAGGAGCGGCAGAAAAAACAGCAGCAAGATGCTCTCAAAGGTTTCAAGTACTTTGAATCATTTGACGAACTAGATTCATGGTCTGCTGAAGGTGTAGATCCGGTTCAGGTCTCCAATACACCTCTTTTGTCACGATGGCCAACTCGCAACCTCTACCAAACGGCCACAATCCATCTGATACACGATTTTTCTGGTAACTACCATGACTATGAATCTAGCCAAGGCTTCGATGTCGATGAGGAACAATATTGCTGCCAATATCTCCAATTCGTGGACACTTTTACATACTTTTCTCATAGATTGGTTAGCGTACCACCCCCAACATGGACAAACACACTCCATCGAAACGGCGTTAAGTCGCTTGGCACCTTCATTGTTGAGCCTGGTAGCCTTCATGTCGAGAAGATACTACGGATCCAAGAGTTGGATGATCAAGAGCGATCGCCGCAAACGTATACCGTAGCAACACAACTCGCAAAGATTGCCGATGCATATGGCTTTGATGGATGGCTGATAAACATTGAGAAGACGTTTCCGACGCATGATTGGGACCTTGGAAAGCTGGAGGAGTTCCTTATGCAGCTACGTCGTCAAATGGGAAGTACTGGATCTGTGATCTGGTAAGTGATTGTGCTGTTCTTGATAATTTCCTTTCCCCATTTGTTGCCTTCTCAATTATCCCAGCACCAGGAGACCCTCCGCAATGGCTGCATTGACTCTTCGTAGAGGCACATTTTCAGCATCGAAATCGAATAATTCTATCTCAGGGATTGCCTGAACTTATCTGCTAACTTACTCGGTACATAGGTATGATGCTCTCAATGTCAACAACAAAGTGAGCTACCAGAATAGTTTAACCAAAGAGAACCTTCCCTTCCTACGTGCTTCGGGGACCCTACTCACTAATTATTGGTGGACACCTGACAAAATTCACGAGACGCTATCTATCTTGGAACATGAAGAATTGAGAAACAGTGACGTGATTTTTGGAATCGACGCCTGGGCGCAGACCAAACAGCCCAAGGATCATCCCAGACGCACCTGGCCACGGGATCATGGTGGAGGTACCAGAACTGGCCTGGCAGTTTTCGAGCTTGCTTACGTGGGTGGTGCCGTGGGAATATTCGGACCAGCCATGCCATTTGAACACTTTGGCAAGAATGCTAATGCTGTCGATCGCTCTATTTGGGAAGGTCTGCCTTTACCTAAAGATCTTGCGTGCGATTGCGGTGATACTGTGCGAGACTTTCATCCTGAGAACGTTGCGTATCCAATTTTGAGTCACGCGAAACAGCATGCTGCCGGCTCACAAGGCTTCTTTTATACCAACTTTGAGCGTGCTTTTACTAAGAGTCAACGAGACGGAGCCATCCGAGCCCAGTTGGGCTCGCAATCGATCCTCCCAATTTACCCTTTCACAAACTCGAGCTATCGAGCCTGGCTTGGACGCGACACTGTCCGGTGCTTTGACGCCCGAGTCCTAGACGATCCATCAAGGCTTTTGATTGTTAGCACAGCCTCTTGTGGAAATGACAATGGCTCAGAATCTGCAAAACGCTGGTTAGATGCCCAGAAAACGCAGGACAGGGTTGGTAACAGGATCACGTCCAAAGACACCCGGTTCGATTTGTTTAGGCTGGCGTTAAGCTGTAAGCAGTCACTTCGGGTCCAGATAAAATTTCGCCCGCAGCTGCAGCATTATCCTGTGGAGAATGGCTCTATAATGAGCTGCTTTTTTGTCACTTTTGGAGACGGGACTACGCAAGTTCTTCGAGGGAAACCGGCTGAAAGCGGTGCCATCACTGTGGATGAAACAATTCCCGCACACTTGCACGGAAGGTTCAAATACGACGACGATCCCATTTATCCGTTCAACAGTCCGGATCAAGTGATTGGAATTAGCATCCGAACCGATGCATTTGATCTCGACCTCGCTAAATCCACCGACCTCCTCGAAATCTACGAGATTCGTATTCACTCAGCCAATGCCACCGCTCGCCGCTACTGCATCCGCGACGTACACGTCCAAAGCCGTGGCGACGGAAAGGAGCTTCGGCACATGCGCCTGTACTGGCAGATCCGCGAACAAGTTTCCAAGTTTCGTGAGTGTCCAGCGGAGCGACCGCGGCTGGAGGATGGGACGCTGGATCCTCGACCCTGGAGCCCGGTGACGGGGCCCTTTTCGCATTTCAAGGTGAGTGTTGACGGCGAGGAGTTGGGACGCGCGTATGCTTTGGAATACGTGCTGCCGGATGCGGTGAGGGAGAAACTAGGCCGGGGAGAAGAATGCACAGTCGGAATTGTGGGTGTCACTTTTTGGGGAGAAGAGTGGCAAAGCGACGCAGTTGAGCTACCTGACCTGACTCGGGGTTGGGAGCTCATTTGACACTACTGTACCACGGATGAAGTTCGGACATGACGCTCGATTCACCATTAATCCTCACGGCGTTTATGCGCTCGTTGCATCATATCAAGTTGCTGTATAAGCCCGGATGGAATACTGTAAGATTCCTTCAACGCCTTCCAAAAAGTCCTTGTGCGCTAGACTTCCAAGTGAGATGTCAATGACTCTCGTGTGATCGCAATCGGTGAATTATTCAAATAGCAAGGTAGGTACCTTACGTTTGCTAGAGCGAAGGTACCAAATGGAGGCCCTGGTTTTGACCAAGGTATTTGAAGTCGAGTCATGTCCTATACATGGATTATTTCAGTGCACTCAGTCTGTTCGTCAGTGTTCCAGGGATCTGCTCTGGATAGGCTTTTCAGCAATGCAGACCCCAGGTATTCCATACTGGGAGGTACCCAAGGTAGCCGACCAACTAAGGTAGAGTTTCAGTTCAGGGAGACAACATGTGGGGAAAAATCTGTGGTGACAATGCGCAACGGGCTCGACTCTTCTCCCCTGGACTCTCCCACGACCCACTTCTTCCTTGACATATGTCAAAAGCTTATAGGTTCCCAGCCGCTCGATGGGGGATCCGATGATAATTTAAGTACATGTGTTAATGCATTATTACTTAATCATGGGGGGATCGTGCCCTGTTGGTCGTGGTACTAGTGTTACGTATGATATTTGTCGATCACTGGCGGCAACACAGCCTATCAGTCGTGGTACTAGCGTCACGTTTGGTATGGCTGACAAGTTCGGAGCCTGAAGCCCAACAGAACACGGCAACAATTGAATTTTGCCTTCTATGGTGTGAGTTTATCAAGATTAAGACCTAAATGTCAGCAACTGTATTTCCGAACCTGGTATCTTTGGCATGAGACCACTGGCATATAGTACATGTTCCGCTTTCGATGCTCAGAGCTTTTGACCTTCTTACCAGAACGCCGCCAACTCCAGATTATCATGCAGTATCCATCGCATCCGTCCCGTTCGTGACCGAAAGAGTCACGCCTCCCTCTTCTCCTATGAATCGCTTTTCGAATTCCGTCACAAACTATTGATCTGAATCAGTAACTGGTTTTCCTGCGAAGCCTTGTGACCACGTGGAACTCACCTTCACACTCCGCCCCGTATCGTAAAACAGCTGAAAGCTTCGCTCTACATCCCGAATCGACACCTCCTTCTCCTTGCGCTTCTGCGCTAGCAAGAAGCTCGTCATGATCAGATTGCTCGCATACCGCAGCCCAGCCTCCTGCCCGATCTTGGCGAGCAGTGCGAGTGCATCCGGGCTCACATCAACCTCCTCCTCAGCCGCGCGGATGCTCAAAATTTGCTGGATCTCTGCGGCGCTGTAGGCATGCGTGCTGACGATCACCACGCGATCGAGCAGATCCAGCGGCAGGCCATGGGGAGCGCGCTGGAGCGACTGGTTGGCGCTTCCGCTGTCACGGACGGGCGCGCGGCCACGGTTGCTGGCCATGATGACGATGGGCGCGAGCTCGTCCTCGAGCGCGCGGTTGATGAAGGCGAAGCACTCGAGATCGAGCATGTGCACCTCGTCGATGAAGAGCACGCCCGGCACGATGGTTGCCTTCCCTTCCTCCTTCCACTCGGCGATCTTGGTGTTGATCTGCTCGCGCACCTCAGGCCGGATCTCGCCCGTGTCGCCGGAAAAGAGGGCGAGGAAGCCCTGGGTGCGCGAGTTGATGACGTCGATCTCGTGCAGCGAGACGACGTGCTCGATCTCGCGCCGCTGCTGCAGCTCGCCGTCCGGGCACTGGACGAACTTGGTGTCGGCGCCCATGGCGTCGTAGTCGCGCGAGCGCGTGTAGCTGCGGCCGAGCTTGGAGATCTTGCCGGAGGCCTTGTCGATGGAGATGACGTCGCCGGCGATGACTTTTTCTTTGGTCATAGCGTCGATCATTTTGGTGCCCATGTCGTAGATGGTCTCCATGTCGGTGGTTTTGATGGTTAATTTGCCTTGTTTGTTGCCCTATATCGGAGAGCGGTCTCGTCAGCCTGGATCGATTCGTAGGAACATGTGCATACCCCAGTGACACTTCGATCGATCTGTATCTCTACTACCTCTCCCTCTATGACTTCGCTCTCCTCAGTAATTCTAACGCCGATGCTTTTTCGAAATGCCTGCTCCAATGCCTCTGTCTTGCTCATCTCCAGACTGAAGATCTCGCTGCTCGCCAGGGTTGTGAACGGTACATCGGGGCCCAGACTTTGCGCCATGCCCATAGCTATTGCCGTCTTCCCTGTGCTGGGTGGCCCCGCGATAAGTACGGCACGTCCGGCAATCTTGCCATCTCGTGCCATGCGCAGGATGACAGCAGCAGCTTTGCGCGCGCTTTCTTGTCCTACGAGGCCTTCGGACGAGGGTTTCGGTTCAAGCGTGACCGGGTCGACGCCAAGTCCTCGGATGTGTGAGTGCGCTGCAATGAGGTTCAGGCCGCGGAGATCCTTGGATTCGGCAACGGTGGTGATTTGCTGACATAGCATGTTTAGGAACGTGGTGGAAGGATTGATGTCTGGGAAACTCACCGCAGCCATGGCTGGGACAGCCTTGAGAAACGCCTATGGGGAAAGGTAGGAAGGGAAGGCAGTGGGAGTGAAGGAGGGCACGCGCAGTATGCACATCCAGAAATCTCGTGAAGGAGGTAGCAGCGGCAACAATATCGAAGGAAGCAGAGTGCGGTTGTTTAAGGTAGGGGAGGCTCTCAGTGCTGGAGCGACGCGGTGCAAGCTCGATCGAGCAAGGCGTCGCGTAGAATGACAGCGCTTATCTTATCTGATCGTAGGCGCCGTTATCGTCTGATTGCTAATAGTCCCCAGGTGCCACGATATGGGCTCTGCAGCTACCATGCAGGCTGCTCCAATGAGTCACAGAAATTCTTCTCCTTGATGCCCACTTGACGGCCTTCCTTGATTTGGACAGTTAGCGCCGCCACTGAGGCCGCCCGCCAGTGCTCTGTATTACCGCACGGCAAGACGGAGCCAGTGCCCATATGCTGTGCCGCACTTGAAACCAGAGTCTCCTCCTTCCTGTCACATTCTCCCCCTAATCGATGAGGCGCCAGAAAAGCGGTATGTCCTTCTTCTGCCCTATATATTCTTCTAGATGTCAACCCCGACCCTCCCGCGAGTATCAGTGAGTTGGCACACGTCACTTATGTGGAGTGACCGTTTGTCATGAGATATTCGCCGTCCACATTCACCTCTTGCAAGCACATTACCTTTATCTTTTCATCTACTCCCCATCAATGAGCCCTACAGATAGTGGCGTGCAACATCTGATTTTCCTCTAGCGCGCACGTGACTGCAGATTGACGCGTCGAATGTCCCAATCGATGCCCACAATCCTTCAACAAGTTGATTGACCAGGGAGCGCACCATGGCCCCGGAAAACGCTCCTAAAGGCCCCAAGCGGATGACCTCGTCTGAACATCTTGGCGGGGCCAGCAAACCTCCCAAGATACAAAAGCAAAATGAACTCACCAACCCCTTCAGTGACAGAGGCCCCAATCGGGCTGGCGATGGCCAACAATCTGCGGATGATTCCATAGTCTACTCGTCTGCAGGACCAATACAGCGTGCCTCAGAGATCTCTCGGATCTCATCGCCTTCCATAAGACCAGACAAGCCGATCTTCTTCACTTTGCTAAGTGACCACGCATCGGTGTCGCGTGAGATTGCACAGAAGTTGCAGCGGCGCGATCAGCTCGATGCTCGATATCGGACAGCTGTCCGTGACGCAGACCAAAGCAAGGCTTATAACGAGGGTCTTGCAGCAATCCATAAAGCAAAGACCGAAGCTAAGCGTAAAGTCGAGCGAGCCCGAGACGACGTAGATGAAGAGCTAGTGCAGTTGAAGGCGCGAGACTCTGAATTGATCCAGCAAATGGCTTCCCTCTACGAAAGGGAGTTGTTTAAATCTACTGCCCAACAAGAACGGCAAATTGCATCGCAGCAAAGTCAGATAGATCGTTTGCAGAATCAATTCGAGGATCTCAAGGCTGAGAGGAGAAAGTCGGACGAGGCTCTGGAGTCTGTCCTTGCTCAATACGAAAAGTCGAAAGCAAATGCGACCCGGATGGAGATTGAGTTTCAACAAGAAACGAAAAAGGCTCGATCGGACCTTGATAAGCTGAACGCAGGCGCACAAATTACGTCTGTTGGATTAGAGAGATTGCGCTCTGAAACGGGAGCCGTCAAGAAGCATCAAGGAGAAGAAATCGAAAAGTGTCAGAGCGCTCTCACGTCCCAAATACCAAAACTGGAAACTGGAATTGATCATCTGAAAAGCTCAATGCATCAGCGCCTCGGCCAATTGGAAAACGATATCAAGACTTTAGTTGAAAAGCATACGGAGCAAATAGATGACCTTCTTAAGCAAGCTAGCTCCTCCCAGTCTCATGCTACAACTATCAATGACACGAAAGATAAGTTGGTGGGTTTGGAGAAATCAGTGGAGGAATTGACCACTGCCACACGAGCGGCCTTCGAATACGTTGGATACCCCGATGCAGTAAACGAGAACCCCAATGTCTCACTCTCTGTGGAGATCAGAGATCTGAAGGGAGATCTGAAAGGTGTAGAAAGTGCCATTGAGTGCCTGACTCAAGCTCAAGGTCAGCACGAGGAAGAGAAACATAAATATGAAGATCTCTCCAAATCTTTCAAAAGAGCAATTTCCCGGATCAAAGATTCTCAGAGAACATTGGAGTCCCGATTACTGTTGGAGTTCAAGTCGCTTTCTAACGACAAATTGAAGCGAGCCGAACAGAAAATCGATCGGCTGAAATCTGTTCCTCCACTACAAGACCCGACGGACATCGGGCGAAAAGCCACACAATTCGAGCTAGAGATCATGAGGAATAGGGCTCAACATCAAACCCCTCCTACAGAGACAAGTGACACGACCTCAAATCCCACCACTCCTCTTACCGCAGGTTCCAATGAGATGTCATCGTTCTTCTCGAATCACGATGCCACAGGTCTTGGCCAGTTGGGTGAAAAGTTTGCCACGATCAAGTTTGTGCAGGGACACCTCAAAGATGTACATGCCAGAATTGACAAGCTTAAAGAGCCAGGTGAAACACGTGCTACCGAAATCAGGAGCGCACTTGACAGTCTTCAAGGTTTCAATGAAATGAAGAAGGCTGTTGATGGGTTCACGAGTGTTATAATGGACATCACGGCTCGCGTTAACACTAGTCAGCGACGTCAGAACGAATTCACTGAACTGGTCGAGACGCTGCGAGTTCCAATCCAGAGTCTAGAGTACCGTTTCGATAACCTGACCAGCGAAAGTTTGCACCGATCAATCGTGGCCGAAATCTTGCGCCTGTTTCCGGATCTTCGCAACTTCCAGAGCACGTCATTCCAGCTACAAACTCAAATGCAACAACTTCGCCAACAATTCACGACCCAATCACAGCAGGTCATCCAAGCGAGTGGCGGAAATCGGAACGACTGCAGTAACTATGGTGAAGCCGTTCCACGCATGGAAGAAAGGCTGATCAAAAACCATGCTGCGCTGCTGCAGAACCTCGATCGTAGATTGACAGAAATGTCGAATCGCGTGGATGAGGTGCAGAATTTATGTCGACAAATATACCAAAACCAAGCTCAGGCTGTGCAGGAGTGGAGCAGAAAGTATTCGGAGTTCACAAGAAATTTTGAGCGAAACCATCAAGAGTCAAGTGATAAGTATAAGAAGCTGCATGACCAGATAGAAAACATGCAAGTCTCAAACAGCGGAAGCTCTGACGCTCTTCCCCAAGTATTTGGAGGACTCCAAAAGCTGATTCAAGAGTACAACAACAAGCCAGTGGAGGCAACAGCAGGTTTGAACTCGGATTTGCTCGCTCAGCTCAAGAAGCAGGTGGAAGAGCACTCGGCACGGATTGTGGAAGGCACCAAAGTGGTGGACGGAACACAGACACAGATTCAAGAATTGAAGGGTCGAAGCAAGTATCAGCAGGAGATTATCGCGAAGCTCGTTGGTGCAGTGGATCTCCTGAATGGGTCGAACGAGCTGTCAGCAGTTCTCTGAGGCACACCACGAGTGGAGACATGATTGCTTATGAGATATGACTCAATAGTGCGCTTTCCCTATCACACATTCACACGAACCGTATACCCCAATTAGCAATAGTTTTCGGCATGTACACTGCGACAGAGCTCCCGGAAACAGTAGCTTTTAATTCGACATCAATACAAAACATTGAGATACCAGCAATCTGACCTTCAAATGCAATCTAATTGATTACAACCTGCATCGATAAATGTTTGCCTGACTGATTGCTATGACGCTGCAACAGCCTTTTTTTTTTGGTTTTTTGGTTTTTTTTCAAAAGCTGCTCGCATTTGCGAGATACCATAGCCTACCTTATCTGGCTGTGCGACGTTATTGCTCTAAAGCGTCGTGGACTTCGTGAATGCTCGGCCTTAGTTTGAAGGTACGTAATCAGCAAATTCTCGAAATCGACGTCCCGACTTCATGAACAATTGATGACCTCTACATTAGCATCTTGGTAATATGCCAGGTAACAAAGACTCGCTCGCACTACCTGGGTCTCGCAGGCAATTCCAGATGAGCTTCTATCGAAAACGCCCAGAACTATGTTCTGATTGCCAGTCTAAGCAACTTAGGAAGCAATTATGCAAGTTAAGGTTCAGCATGAGAGCTATCTCGTCTCTACTCTAAAGCATTGCTAATCTACGGCTTCCGGCTCGGTGTTCCGAGCACCCAGATTGGTTTCGAAGCTTGCCGGTCGTAGCGACAGGGATACCCAGCAAACGAGGGAAAGATCGAGCTAGAAGCGCCTGAATCATGAGCATCTTGTACCTGACTAATTTCGGCTTTAGGGTTGCAAATAGGTACCTGGGGAGACCTTCAGCCCATGGAGTCCAGCGTCACCAGAGCATGTGCTCTACAATGTCTGACCATTCATGGGTGCTCGGAGCTAAGGGAGGGTTTGTCGAGGTTTTCTTCGATGTAACGAAGTACAATCCGTAGCGCTGTACAGAGTAATACCAAGTATGTAAAGGGTAAAATTGATACCCACTAGTGGTTCCACCAGCCCCATGCTGTGTTCCTCTGCCATCCTTCGCGACTCGTTACACTTTTGCCATTTCGTACAGCTCGTAAACGCAGTCAGCCGTTGCGATCGGACTCAAACTTGTTTCATCTCGCTTTCAACTTCGACCCAAGCTCCTGGCATTAGCCTGATCTGGTTGGAAAGAAAGCAGCAAACCGCTCAAATGCAGAGCAAACGCAAGCTTGTGCTGCCGTTCAATCTGTGAGGGAAAGCCCCGCATGGATAAGTTAGCCGATTCCGCGGGCGTCTACAGTTTGGGCCGGACACAGCTCGGCTCTGCTCTGCTCTGCGTCACGGTCACTGGTAAAGTCTGATCATGAGGCGAGAAGGGACGTGCGATACGGTATGCGCACTGCTTGCCATATCCTCCTGCCTTTCACTCATCGACTTCGTATGGTATTCGAACGAAGGATTGCGACATGAGTCGGGATATCTCAGGCCGCAAAGTGGTTCCGTCATCTATAGTGCTCCTGCCCAATGCGGTAGGTACGCTTATCTGAACGCATCGCGACTTCGACCCGTTGGAAAATTGACGCGTTGTGAGGAACAATCGTCATAGCTCTGCGGGGGTCAGATCATCCCAGGGCATCCCAGTTCTCTTAAGACCAAATTAGACTAAAAATTACGGGATGTATAAATATCGGCGTTGAGAAGCATTGTAATCGGTTCAAGGACGCTCGCTACCAAATCCGTGCCGCTTCGGGTGAGTAATAATCCAATATGCGCGCTTCTTCAATCTTGGTGGCGGTAGCCACGCTCTTTTCTGCCGCGACCGTTGCGGCTCCGAGCAACACCAAACACGTCCTCCACGAGAAGCGTGATGGCAACCCGCACCACTGGGGCAAGCGATCGAGGGCTCCTTCGGACGATGTTTTGCCCATTCGGATTGGTCTGAAGCAGAGAAACTTGGAAAATGCCGAGGAATACATCAAAGAGGTGGCTGATCCAAAATCACCGAACTTTGGTAGGTCTCGCGCCGGTGGCTATGAGTGGATGACGATACCCAATCTTCCTCGTTTGCTGCAGTGATTCTGCATTTCACAGCTCTGGGCAAAAGATGTCGCGAGGGAAAGTGGAAGAAAAGTCGTTTTGTGAGACGCCTCACGCTTTCTGGTCAGCTTTGGAAGGCGGCAATGTTCACCGGAAATTTGCGTCATGAGCGTCTCCTTATCATGATTCAGCCCTATCATGATTAGTTCTGCGAGAAGCATCGCGTTGGACCTACCTTGCCCCGACTTTTTGTAACTGACTGCTCTTACCTTTTTCTGATTTACCAGAATGCATCGTTGACTTTGGCTCTGCATTCCCCCCGAACATTGCTCTTTGCTAATACAACGGGCTTTCAGGCAAACACTGGTCTGCCGAAAAGGTTGCAAATACGTTTGCCCCTACACGGCAAACCAAAGATGGTGTGACAAATTGGCTGGTATCTTCGGGAATTGATCGCAGTCGTATTTCGTTTTCTACTGGACAAAATTGGGTACAATTCGACGGTACAGTTGACGAGGCAGAACGCCTCTTCGACACGCAGTACTGGTACTATCAACACAAACATTCTGGAGGTTACCGCATTGCTTGCGATTCCTACAGCATTCCGGAGCATGTCCGGGAACATGTTGACTTTGCTATGCCCACAATTCAATTGGATGGCCTTAAACCCGTCGCAAATCTCAACCCAGCCAGGGCCCAAAAAGCTGTTCAGGGTGGCCTCACTGGCCTGAAAAACTGTTCTGGTCTGATCACCATCGAGTGCTTGCGAGCTTTATACAAGTTCCCTGCCGGAAACTCCTCCGACCCGAGTAATGTCATGGGTATCGGGGAGTGGGCAGATTACTTATACGAACCGGATCTACCCATTTTCTTCAATAATTACACCACGCCCAAGATTCCCAACGATACCGTCCCTGACTTCATTAGCATCGACGGAGGCAAAAGGGCAAATCTTACAACTGCCGAGCAAGGTGCTGGAGTCGAGTCGGCATTGGATTTCCAGGTTTCATACTCTATCATTTATCCTCAGAAACTGCGTCTCTACCAGGTCGGCGACAGCGTCAACGTGGATAGTGTGGGAACCTTCAACATCTTCCTCGATGCTCTGGACGCCTCGTATTGCACGTACGAAGGCGGTGACCAGCCGTATGTGGATCCAGAATATCCGGATCCTAACGAAGGTGAGCGGAAAGCCCATGTTGTGGCAACTTAAAACAAATTATAAAAGTTTACAAAAGTTCATGAGATGAGATGAATGTATCACTGATCAAATCTCATAGGCGGCTATACCGGGCCTCTCCAATGCGGAGGTGCCCCAACGTCAAACGTCTTCTCCTTTTCCTATGGCCAAATTGAGGGCGCACTCCCCCGTTTCTACCAGCAGCGCCAGTGCAACGAATGGATGAAACTTGGTCTTCAGGGCGTCAGCGTCTTGTTTGCCAGTGGCGACTCTGGTGTTGCGAACCGCTACAATGCAGGTTACCCCAACTCGTGCCTTAATGACGAAAATCTATATGTTGACAACAACGGTACTCGATTTTCCCCATCATTTCCAGTCAACTGCCCATACATCACTGCCGTTGGGGCCACATTCCTCAAGAATAACTCCATTTCCGGCGGCGAAGTCGCAGTGGCGGATCCTGACCCAAGCAACCCGTTCTTGGACTTTTACAGTGGTGCCGGCTTCTCAAACGTCTTTGAATTGCCATCATACCAGGCCGACGCTGTCAACAACTACGTCAAGAACTACGGTCCAAACTACGGACCTAACGTGTATAACCAGAGTGGGAACTCGCGTGCCTATCCCGATGTCTCAGCCATCGGTCTCAAGGTCGCGGTGGTCTTCTTGGGCGAAACTCTTGCCGTTGGTGGTACTTCGGCTAGTGCTCCTATCGTTGCATCCATCGTTACACTTCTGAATGAGCGTCGTGCAGCCGTTGGGAAGGGACCTATCGGTTTCCTAAATCCAACATTCTACGCTCATCCCGAGGCCTTTAATGATGTTACGGAAGGCTCTAACCCAGGGTGCTATACGAATGGATTCTCGGCGGCACCAGGATGGGATCCGGTCACGGGACTAGGAACACCCAACTACTCAAAATTAGAGGAGGTCTTCTTGAGCTTGCCGTAGAGGCTTGCTGAGACTATCGAAAGAGAGCCTCGTGCTTGAAAGCTTTCGGGCCTAATCCACCTGTATATATAGTGATCCGAGACGATACTTACGGCTTTGTGATCCGTGAGATCACATAGCTCTACATAGCTCTCCTTGTCTCGAAGGGTCTTGAATCAATAATGTCAAACCTATGGAAATTACATTTGCAGCTATCTCCCTAACTTGGGCTTCTTATTACAGATACTAACCATGTCACGCAACAATATACAGGCTGAGCAAGCGTGATTTTAGCTGGAAAACTGTCAGTCACAAGATCTTGACTACAAACTTTGGTGAATAACGGTCGCGATACTCCGCCGCAATGTGGTCGTCAGACAGCGCCGTCCAAGATCGTACTGCCCGATGTGGGCTATGCCATGACGTTGTTTGTCGGAATGTAGCCGCGATTCATTGGGTCAGCAAGGACATGCTTGCTCCCGAAGCGGATAAAAGCCACGCCGGAAGCGACCTCCAATGATTGGCTTCAACCTGGCAAGCCCGCTGCATCTGGGGAAATTGCGAAAGAAATGAGTTCTCGCAGCAGGAGAATATCTTTTTGGAAGCATACGAGAACATTGGAGCCAGATCTAGCACCACCACGCGCGAAGATCTCGTACTGGAATCCAGCATACCTAAGAAAACGCGCACGCAATTCCAAACAAACGGGGGGTCTGAAGCGTGGATTGTAGCCATTAGCGCGTCAGAAGCAGGCTGCTCCGTCTGAAATCCACTGGACAAGGCACTAGCGGCAGGCTTCGTGACGCCCTTGCCTGTCAGTCTTATGCGCCGCCATGCCTGGATCAAGACCGGCCGTTGGGAGCCAATCTTGCTTGTCCGCGCTTGCGCTGCTCTTGCTTTCTCTCCCTCCTAAGCGACTCCTCTCCTCCTTAATCGTAAGTGACTCAAATACGTGGAGAAAAACCTGTTTAACCTCCGCCCCGCAACCGTCGTCACCACTTCCTCTTCGGCCATTGCACAACAGCACTTGTTTTGCGCAAAGCAGGCGTGACCTGAGTTCTTGTCAACAGTCGCTTTCGCACCACATTCCATTGAGCACTTTCAAACAAATCCACGGAACATTATCAAGAATCATTCTGGGAGCAGACTCTGCGAAAAACACATCTATAATGGCCTTCCTGTTCACCCTCCCGCTGCGCATAGCGCAAGCAGTCTTTGCCATCATCGTCCTTGGTTTGACTGCTTATGGTATTGTATCCTTCTCCCATCTCAGCTTCCGGCATACTGATCTATGATTTCAGTGGCAAACTGGTGGGGAGGTTATTGGCGTGCCATGTCCCCTTCTGAAATCAACTTCCTGATCTTCGCCTCCGTGTGGTCCATACTCGCGCTCATCTACCTTGTTATCGCGCCCTGGAAGTTCCCCGTTGCCGCGCACAAGTTCGGTATCCTCGCTGCTGAGGCCGTCACCATGATCTTTTGGTTTGCGGGATTCATTGCGTTGGCCGTGTTCTTGAGCGATAGGGTGTGCTTTGGACACGTCTGCAGCGCGGCTAAGGCAGCAGCAGCTTTTGCTGCCTTTGAATGGTGAGTGTGAAGCGGCCCTCTCTGAAAGGCTGTCGGGAATACGCGTTCGTCAGCCGAGTGGGGATTGCAAAGACAGGCAGTCACTTATAACGTGATGTGTGCAACAAATCGCTAACATCTTTGGGCAACAGGGCAGTCTTCGCTGCAACCACTACCCTCGCAGTCATTCACGTCGTCAGGACTCGCAACACAAGCACACATGATGCCCCACCGGAAATGGGGGTCCATCAGGGCGTCTAAACTCAACATGGTAGTCTGTAACGAGGTTGGCGTCGGCGCATTGATCGGTAGCTTCACTTGCCATGAGCTCCAGCTGGACTGGGTTGGGGCCTTTTGATGACTTGAGATATCCAGTTCGCCTTCACGTTGTCTACGTGTCATTGAGGAATGCCAGCATTTTGGATTACTGGCTTGATACTACGGATTTTGGAGTGTGATCTGCAGTTCTTATCGTATCGACTTAGAGTATGCTTCATGCACCATCAAATAGCATTCAGTAATGAAGCAGTTGTGAAAGCCAAGAACGCTCTAGTTGTGTCAGAATCGGATCTGAAACTACTTTGCCGAATCTTGCCAGAATGTTTTTGCTCGTCGGGATCATGGAAGCACGTGATGTCGTGTTCGGAATCGATGATGACCTTATCCAATTTACGATTACAAATGTTCTCAGCCTCGAGGTGGCAAAACTTTTCCATAGACTTCGCCCTGAGACGGTCTGCAGGTCAAAGTTTCGATACGTCCTCATGTTGGCACTCGGCTTGAAGATTTCATCACTTGTTACTTTCTCGCTTCATCGTGGAGACCACGACTACGGCTGACATTACAATGGACAACGCGCGAGATGGCTCTGATGACAACCCTCAAGAAGCAGACTCTGGCATCATTAAGCTTACCGTCACCCACCATGGACAACAGCTTGCTTTCTCTCTTCCTTCAGACTCAACCATCGCAGACCTTTCTCATGCGATTGAAGCCGACCTCTCGGTCCCAGCCTCGAACCAAAAGCTCATGATTCCCAAACTCGGCCTCCTACGTCCACCCTTCCCCCAGCCAGACCTCCCCATCTCCTCCCTCACCGGCAAGAAAATCACCCTCATGGGCGCCACCGCCGCCGAAGCCAGCGCCATCTCCACCGCCGGCCAAGCCGTCACCGCCGCCGCCACGAAGCGCCGCGAAGCCCACGCCAAATACGCCGCAAAGCCCGCGCACCGCGTCGACCCGCAGCGCGCGCACGACGACGCCACCTACACCTTCCACATGCTGCGGCCGCTGCCGTACCTGCCGGGGCCCGAGCGCAGCCTGCGCTTCCTCGAGCGGCTGCGCGACGACGCGGGCATCCGGGCAGCGATGCGCCGGCACCGGTTCGCGGTCGGGCTGTTGACGGAGATGGATCCGGCGATGCACACGACGCATGAGTCGCGCACGCTCGGGCTGAACCGGAATCGCGGCGAGGTGATTGAGCTGAGGCTGCGCACGGATGCGTATGATGGGTATAGGGACTATGCGACGATTCGCCGGACGTTGTGCCATGAGCTGACGCACAATGTGTGGGGAGAGCATGATCGGAATTTCTGGGAGCTGTGTAAGGAGATTGAGAAGGAGGTTGGGGTAGGGGATTGGAGGAGTGGGGGGCGGAGTGTAGGGAATGAGGAATATGCGGAGGGGGAGGAAGTGGCGGACCATGGGGGTTGGCAGGGTGGAGAGTATGTGCTTGGGGGAGCAGAAGGAGGTGATCAAGCTGGTGTGGTGGTGTCGAGCGCGAATGGAGGCGAGGTGGATACTGGAGGTTTGAGCCGGCGAGAGATCATGGCTCGGGCGGCGGAGGAAAGACTCAAGAAGCAGAAAGAGGCGGAGAGAACAGCCAAGGATGATTCTACAGGGTCCGCTTGAGATTCAGCACAGAAATGTAAGTAAGCGTCAATCTTCTCATTTGCATACCTATGACACCGTCTCTGTCTCGATTACAAACCTCATTCTCTGTATGTATATCTTAATTTGTTCTGTGCATACATATCTTGTTAAGCTATCATGTTTTCTCTTTATGTGTGCACGGATTTCCCCATGATTGACGTGCTTAAAATCCTGATCTTCTTCCTTTTCTTGTTGGCACATCCGGGCAAGACCCTTTGGATGCTCCTTGCTAATACTCGTGATAAGGATGTCCCATATCTACCGCTTCCACTTATTAAACCTTGTGGGGACCATTTTATGCGACCTCTTTACCCGTCCTCAGGTCTTCCCCCGTCATCATTGAGTCTCCTCCTCTACCGCCATTTCCACTGCTATCTTCACATCTGCCAATTTGGTCTATGTCTCTCCACCTCGACGTTGCTCTCATTCCCCCCCGGAGGGTCCCCGTTATCGCCTCTTTCGGCGTCTACAAATCCGTCACCACTTCCCTCTCAGCCCTCCAGCTAATCGAGTCCGAAGAATAAAAATTTACTATTACTACTTCAGACTCTCAGGTTTCAACTTGCGTACATGACATACAATTAGATCCTCAGTCCACACAGAGACAGGGACCCAGTACCAGACCACAGTGACAAACTCTCGATAAAATTCATAGCCCAACAAGCAGATTGGTCATCAACCTGATTGCCATAAAATGATGCGACTCTCAAAACTCAGTATACCTGCAACAGTATCAAAGCAGCCGTTGTGCTTCTTCGCAGCCTTTGGCATTTTGAGATCTCTGTACGGGAAGCATGGAAACATCCATGTCCGACGAAGTAACTCGAAGCCTAGACCTAACTCTTGGCACCTCCCAAAATCAAGAGCATTGTCTTCTTCGGATTCTTTGCAGAGGCACCGAATCATTTGACAAGGTTGCCAATGCACTAGATTAGGGTTATTTAAAGCTTTACCCAAAATGGCTATCATGTTGTATCAAGTCTCTCCTTTTTTACATGCCCGGCCTCTATCATGAAATCATGAACTACCTAACAAATAATACCTCTCAAGGCCGTTGATGGTAGTCCCAGACCTCACAAGGGTGTAGGGCTCCTCTCTAAAAAGCTGCTAGATCCGATTCTGTATGAAGGCTATTCTTCTAGCCATCGATAGCTCTAGCAAGCTGCTACAAATGAGCAGCGGAAGACAGATTCCAAATCCATATAGACAGCAGCACGCCTATGACTCTCTGTTCAGTCCTATCATTGCCTATTTCAGAAGTATCCTTGTAGAGATATCGCGGTTTAACAAATCTTACTGAAGTACGGGTAGATCTCACCACGTGTAGGTTGGGGGGAACAGGTTCGACTCAGCCAATCAAAATTCTGTGACCAGGCAGGGATTTTGATCTAGTGCATTAACAACATTCCCAAACCGTTCGCCTAACGGCGCAATACACGCGCATTATCTGCTCCTGTATTAGATCAGCTCGTATGCTTACCAATCCTGAATTCTCACATTACTGTATCGACCCTTTGCAATCCCGTAGTATGCCTTACCAGTACAGAGAGATCCGTGCGTATTTTATGCAGTTCTACAAATAGCACTCTACCGAATGGCTTGACTCAAAAGTCCATTCTCGGTTCTACATCGTGCCACGCAACTGCAGTGCTCGGTTGTTTCACCGCGTCGTCTGCCGGCATCTACTGCGGCTGTGTGTTGACACATGAGTGATATGACGCCTACTCAGCAAGAAGAGGACATCTGTGGGCTGACCCAGTTTCAAATCGCGCATGGAGGTTTTCCAGTATACAAATTGTGTCGAACATAGTGGGCCTACTTGATTTTATCCTCTTGCCTACCCTGAAGCATCAGGAGCAGCTCACATTCCATCACCAACCTCTCCTTACCAGATCTCCTATTCTCAAGCGTGCCTCGAGATAACATAATCCATTGCTTTCAATGGAAAATCTAGGTACAGGTTTAAGAGCTAGCGATCGGTGCGCCCTTTTCACACTTCAACACAAAAATCGGCTATACTCCTAGGAGCTTGCATTTGCACCCCTCGGACATGCACAACAACAGATGATTGGACGTCTGTTCCAAAAGACTCGATCGAGTATCACACCCCTGCTAGGTCTTTGCTCTTCCAAACTATGACCTCTCTAAGGAAAGCCATGATTCCAATCATTGGAAATTATAGGAAGTTGTCAGGCTACCACGTTAAATGGTGCAATTGCACACTCGAATAGCTTATCAGATGTGTACCCGCGAATTGCTCGCTTCGTCTTGGGTCATCTTCAATGACGGAAATCCTTTATGTGCAGCAAATGAGACAACATCATCGTTCCTACAACAGATCCATCGAGAAAATAGACCTCGAAGGAGTGAGCAAAGCTTACCTACCGACACCAAGTTGTTTAAATGGGCGGACCACGGATTTCTGTGGGCACGCGCACACTTCATATCTATTGAACCCGAGCTGTCCGCAATGCGACCTGGCTACACGCCCACTGAGTCTCGCAACTCTAAATCATAATGTTCGCCTTCTCATTCTCGGGTATCTGGCGGATTCAGGCAATCAAAGACGAATTATGAGTTTCTACTCGATATACGGCTTTGCATAGCGACAAGACAGACAGTGGTCACCATGATAAATCGGGAACAAGTATTGCCTGCGGACTGATGTATGTTTCGATAATAAAGAGCGTGACATTTAAGATACAGAGAGCGTGACTGATACTACAGTATTGCGTCAATCATCAGACTTGGTCATGATTGAGTAAAAGAGTGATTTCCCAGCCGTTCATGAGATATACTCTTCATGAATGCCATCGCCTCAAACTGCATAGGATTCTTGCGGGCAGTGTTGCTTGGTCAACCTCCCGTGGATGGTAAATGATCGTAGTTGCTGGTAAACGAGCGTGGTTGCTGGTAACGAGCATAGTCACTGGGCAAATGAACGTGACTGCCCAACCTTAGACTTCTTCGTAACTGCAAGGTAAAAAGAATGAGAGCTCTGCGCGGTTCGTAGTAGCCGGGTCTCAGCAATGACTGACATCTGTTATTTTGGCATCGTTCGTGCCATCAGAAAAGAAAGATATTCGGCAAAGAAAGACCACCAGCTAAGGAAAACTGTTGATGGAATGTATTCCCCAAGTTATCATTGCGTGATCCCCACCGGCTGCTTGCTTTGGAACTTCGACTGATTCAAGTTGCTGGCGCTTGCACTTGTTGGCCATTGGCATACGCCCTTGTACCGCGGGTGCTGAGCACCAAACCATGGTTATTGTATCGCCTTAGATGATCACGTGTGATTCTGATACCCTTTGAGCGGAAGGAGTTCACGATGTAGGTCAATTGCTCTTGTATTTGCTGGTTCTGCACCTGGATTTCATGTGCAGTCCCTGTTGGTACCGGTATCCAGATTAAGACCCTGGGATGATGGCCAACTTCATAAAGGGTGATGTCCCGCTCCATCTCTCTTACTCCGCCGCGCCAGCCTAGGTTGTTTTCGTCGGGAGAAGAAACATGGACGACTACGTTGCTCGTTGGACCAAGGATTTGGATGCCAATACATCCATCCAACCCACCAGTTGTAACAGTGTGCTCGTCCGGATCGTTGTGGTCCAGACCTTTGGAATGGTCTTCTCGTACGATTATCTCACCCGCTGCACCTTCTATAGATTCCCCCGAAGATGGAGAGCCGGAGTGGGGTATTGAAGGTTCAGATTCACCCTCAGAGCCAGAGCCAGAGCCGGTGTTCCCCTGCTGTGGATCAGCTCGGGGCCAGAAGCTCTGTGTGTCCTTTGAATCTCGACGTTGGTGCTCTCGAGGGCTTTCGTTTACCGGGGCTGATTGGTCGACCTCGCGTTTTGAGAGTTGAGAAAAGGTACTACGGAATTAGCAAAGCAAAAAAGATAAGCGGTTTTGGCCTACTTTGGAAGTGCGTTCGCTTGCACGTCAAGCGTGTAGACCCCCAGAGCCAGTAATGCGTAGAGCGTTTGAGGGAATTTCATCTTGCCGTGAGAAAAATTGGTTGGGAAGTCACGATTGTAAAGAATTCACGATTTTGGAAAGTATGAAAAGTCTGATTCTTTTTAGGGTGCTTTGAAAGGATCTTGAGCTGGACCTGCCAGATAAATTAATGGTATGAACAGAGAAGTTGATGGTTATCTGCGTAGTACCTTGGTAGCTAAGGCTCATTTATACATCTTCGCATACTTGCCTGCCAATCCATGATCTGCATCAGGAATCACCCTGACGTTACCTGTATTTAGGCCTCATTCAGGTTTGGATTATTTTCGTCAATACTCCCGAACGCCACGGTACTCACAACTCTCGCAGTTGACACCTACATTTGTCGAAATGTTGGATGTACAATAACATGAATACAGGCAGGAATAGATCAGCATGGATGTTGCAGTAAGGCGAGATCAGGTGCTTTGACTTTCTGCCAGGTATTCAGATCCTAATATCACATGATCATATGATGGCTTCCACGATCTTTCAGATTCGGAAGTCACTAGAAATGCGTTGATGTAGTGGCGGCCTTGACTGAAGTCATGTTAGGGACAGGTCGGCAAGATCGACATGCGTCGGGCGCTGCACAATCCAGCTTATGGATCCTATCTATCCCACGTTAGCGAGCATCGAATAATTACATCACAGACGTATCTTATATGCCATGAGTGTCCATTCCGTTGATGAACGTTTCCACTGTCCAGCCACAATCTTAGCTCAAGTGCTCCCAAGAAAAAGTCAAGGATTGGGCTGTGGCCCCACTTGACCAAGTCGACTCCTTCAATCTCCACTTTTGTCTTCAGCTCTTCGACCGTGTTCGAGCTGGCTTTCGTGGTGGCCTTCTTACCCTGAGCTGTATCAAAAGTCTTCCACAACCTGCGCCTAGATTTGATGAAACAGAAATGGCCCTTTTTTTTTTTTTTGGTTTCAGCACCCTCCTGTGTCTGATGTCTACGACGTACATGAATGCCCGCATCCTTGCTACGATCTTCTATTAGATAATCACTAGTGGCATGAATCAGTTATCTTAACCCCAGCCCTATCATGCACGCGGGCGCAAGTTCGGAAGCACTACTGCTTACAGTTTCCTAATTAAGTATCACGTGTACAGGTCTGGCTAATCAAATGATATCGTCTCGTAGACAAAGATATTCTCAAGGGCCATGGCTGAGGATTACCGCAGATACCGAAGCACTTTCGCATTTGAAATATTGGGTTGTTGTGAACTGGTGAGGATGCCTCAGTACGGTAAGCACGCTACTTTATTGGCATAGATTGCGAGCCATCCTTGTCATGGGGCTAAGGCGACCGCCGCGGGATGAACCCCTGCTAGCCTCGGTAGTTTGGATTGGCTGAATCGGACCTCAGCCCACGGCCAAAAAACAAAAAATGAGAACCACTCGCACGGTGGTGAGATTCGTTGGACAGCTCTATCTCTATAGTTTGCTTCCAGAACATGCGACAACAAGTCTCATATGGAAAGCAATTAGCGTGATGCTATTTGTGTGATTCAAAGGCTATCCTTGCTATTGTTCGCTCATGACAGTTTGCTGAAGTTGTGGATGGCTACGCAAACGACCTCTGTATGTGCTTCGTCATTGATAAGGCTTGTTTGGAGTCAGACTTCCTCAATTACCAAATCTTATCATCCCATTTGCAGAGATCTGGAGACTTTGTTGCTTAAGTCATCGTGTAATCTGATATCCCGCAACGCTATTCTTGGGTAAAGATCCGTGTGATCCTGCTATAGTGCTTCTACAACAATCCCAAATCGTTCGATAGGTTTGCATTGACCAGATAATTGCTTGCAGAGTTCGTAAAAAAGCCAGCTTGCTCTGTCTGCCTGGAAGTGGAACTACTTTGCTCTAAATGCGGGACAATCTGTGCCGCTCAATGTAAGACGGCACGGATGATATGGTAATACGGGACAATTAAAAGTGGATCCATATTTTAGTCTCGCCAACCCGCGCCCCCTTTTCTCGAAATATCTGTTGAGAGGCAGTAGTATTGTTAGCTGTTTCTTTACTGTGCGACATGCGCAGACAGAAAATGCCTTATTGGGCTAGCCTTTGGAGCATGACCCAACAAGTCCTCTCGCTGCGAGACCTGGACTCTTACAATCCACTTCTCATGGCTTGCTCATTCCACTTTAGCAAAATCTAGCTTCTCTTAGCTAGAAGCCCTAGATCATACAGCTTACCCAACGGTGTTCAATACTTAGTCGACAAAAGGTACCTCTTCAACTGATTTTGGTGTTGCTCCTGCTTCACAAATCTCATCGAGCATTCTGTATCCTACCCCTACAACTAAATCTCAACTTCGTTGATCATCAAATCCTATAATTTCCTCGCCTCTAATAATGTTCGATTTATGAGTATGAGGCAAGGAGAGTCTCTTGCCGCAGAAGAAAGCTTAACTCATGAGATGCTCTGCAAACGCTCTCTCAATCCATTACCAATGTCATTGTTTTTTCTTCCTTTCCCCAATAGCAAGCATGAGCTATGGTGAAAGTTAATTTACGCCTACATTCAAGCCGACTTCTCTGGTTAGCTAAAGCGCAATTGCTCTTTGCCGGCCCTGAGCACACAAAGACACCAGTACCAGCTTCCCAGTAAAGTGGTCGAATACCTTCACGTCTTTCATGGCGCAGGACGACCTACGTTTACGTTACTAAGCCGAAGGGACCTTGTCTCGGTCCGTTTGCCGGTGGCAATATCTCACAGACATTTCCAAGGACTGTTATTCGCTCTTCCGATTATAAGCCTTCCGTCATACCTGTATCCCACATTTCCAATCGAAGACAAAGACAGAGCGACATGTTGACGCTGGTCTCCCGTACTCTCATGATGGTGCGGTCGTGAAGATGTACTTCGCGCTCTGCAGTAATGAGCCTCTGGCCTGGCCTATCATGGACTTCCCCCGAGCACTGTCCCGAGTTTCTTGATTTAGGTCCAGCTGATGTTTTCAAGCGGGAATCAGATACAGCTAAGAAAATAAGGAGGATACATTGGAAATCATGGAAATTACAGCAGCACGAGTCAGGCAGCAGAGATAAGACTGGTTGACAGTCAAGCCAGCTTGGCAGTCAAGCCAGCTTGGCCACAACCATCGCCTATTGCTAAGTGATAAAACAGTTTTTCACGCACATACATCATAAAGCGCGCAGCAAAATATGGCAGCGGTGGCATATGATCATTTTATCTCTCTGCAGTGACAAAAAGGCACTGATGGTTTGGCACTGGCAGCCATAAACTGTACGCGTGGAAGTGAAGCCCATGATACAAGAAGTACGATCAGCATGTCGCAAACAAATGATTGATTAGAGGGGCTAATGGAGCATGAAATCAATTGACTCCACAGGGAGGGATGCCCTCGTAAGTCGGCCAGTTGTGAAATGGACCAGCATAGACTGTGGAATGGATTTAGAAGAAATTGCTTATGAATGAGTCATACGAGTTGCTGGACATCGTGATTGGCTTCAAATTGCTTTGGAAGGACATGGTCATGGACCAGTGGACCATGCCGGTGGTTGAGGACGGAGAAAATGGTCATTTCCATTCATCTCGTTGTCTTTACGTGCTTTATTCATCTTTCTCAGAAGAGTCATATACCTCAAGGGGTCAAGGAGTTGGTGAGGCACAGTCACTAGAACTTATACCTATTTTTTCCTTCTGGACGCTTACAATTGGCCGGCTACCTTTGAATGACAGTGGTATTGAAGACCTAAAAAGTTATCTGCTTAAGTCGGCATGGCATACCGAAAAAATCGCGACCGCCTCATCGCGATACGTGAAACGAAGGTGACATTGAAGTGAATCGCATCAAGACGGAAGAGCCTAGGTAAGGATAGGCTGACTTGAGCAACGATTACCATCCTGGAACACCATCGTTTATGACGACGTAGGCCTTGTGTTCTCCGATCTGCTCGAAGACACAGCCACGAATATCCAAACGCATTGAATTGCTTTGCAGCATCTGGAGAGCCTTTCCGGCAATGCGTAGTGTGTTCGTCGTAAGAATCGGAGAAGACAAGAATGACGTTGTTGATTGATAGGCAAAATGTCTGATTGATGTCGGGAGCGGTCTCAAACGCCGCTACGAGAAAGTCTCTAGACGAATGAATACGATCGCAGTACGCGCCTTCTCAAAGGCTCTTGGAGGTGGTGTCCAGACTGCGACATTTGTCTCGATAGCAGAGCCGTTCAGGAAAATCTCCGGTGTCGTAGCCATACTCGGCTGAAAGCTGCTTTTGGGTTATCAAGAGCATAATTCAAGAACACCACCAGCGCTTGCCTTGCCGTCAGAAGATCCGGGCACGAATGTTATGAGATGATGAACCATACTCGAAGCAGACGTAAATCTCTCCAAAGAATGAAACAAATCAGCTTCTGATAAGTTATCTGCCGACAGTGTCACTCGAGCGGAGAGCGAAAGGTCAGGCTCCCGCGAAGTAGTAATTTTTATCTACCAATATAGACACACCGGGCTCCGCGAGGTTTTGATAGAGAGTGTCATGAGCTGTGAGGTTGGCGACTAATATCACCGGTCTGTCTTCGCACCCGAAAGAAGCCTCACTGCAATCGCCGTGACTATTTGTTTGTGGGAAACTTAAATATTATATAACCGTTCGCCTACCTCTAACTCACCTTTCTTTGCATGACCTGGCACTCATTGCCTGAATGTAAGTTGTTATCAATAACAAACCTCACGTTGTAATCGAGCGCCCTGCTGAGCAACACACACTTTTGATGGTCAGAAGCCGATAGGTGACATTTGGTCGAGCCGAGTGGTCCGGGCTTGGTATCGCTGAGTATCTTATGACTATTCCGTGGATACCTATACAAGTCTCTACAAGGCGTCGCCAAACCCAAATGATGGTCTTCTTTCATTGAAAAATCGGCTGCTTCAAAGAATAAACTTCTGGCAAGGAGATCTGCCAGAAGACAAGTTTAGACCTTCACGTGAGAAGGAATGATGTTAAAAATTGCTCAAGATCGTGATAGGCCATCCAAAGACGCATGGATCGATGTTTTCTGGGCAATGAGATGACCTTCCCGTTGTGATGTGTGGATGTTATTTTGTACACTGGTAAGATGTCTAATAAGTGATCGTCAGTCTACTATCTTCACAGTAGATCAGTCAGATGATTTTCTGTCAGGCGCGCATCACGAGGTCCTTCGACATGGTTATTTGATGAGCTTAAGATATGTAACCTGGAGTGCTTTGAATGTGTCCAAGGACCTCTGCATGTTCACCTCCGAAAAGTATTCTTGACGTAATGTCCGAAACTTGCGCGAAAGTGGCATGAAAAAGACCACATATACCGGCGAAGAACAGCCTCAGCCTCCTGTCAGTCTCATTGATCGCTGTTTATAGTACAAGCATTGAGAAATCAATCAAGTGGGCAGGAGTTACACTGTCTTCTGGGTCGTGCATGTATTGATCAGGACGTTGTTCCGAAGAGCCACATTGGCCCTTACTGTTGGCAGGAAAAACAACATGCTTTTCTTTGGAGGCGAGAAGCGTGGAGAAAGATGCATACCAGAATCTGTTAAATTGGGTTGAACACAATGAAGTAATAAATGTTGCTAACGAATGTCAGGGAGCCCCTCGTTTAGTTATGGTCCGGTCCACGTCGACTGGATTGATCCAACAATGGTTTATGAGTCGACGGTCTAGTATGTTTCGAATTTAGATGGGAATATCGTTGATGCGGTAGCTGAATGTGTTGTAGGGTAGGAGCAAGTCAGATAGTCTCCAAAAGGACACGACAGGCAAGTACCAGCCCCCTGGATTCCAAGAGAGGACCGTGGATCTAAGTTATATCGCACATAGCCTCGTTCGCCTCAGGTATGCGCCACCATCTGGCGAGGTTGCCCAATACCGGTCCAGTGGAGAACCCGAAGCAATGGCACTGGAATCGACGGAGCATTTCACGTCTAAGCCTCCCGACGCCGAAACATCGAGCTTACGCTGGTAAATTCGCGCACGATGAGATCTTTGATATACCATGCTATTCAAATCTCTACCCGGACAACATACGAGAGGGTCTGAAACAGAAGAGGGAAAAACGCACAAAAGGGGACCGCCGTATGCAGGAACTGCAATCAGGAGGACAGGAAAGCTATAGGTATAGATATGTCCAGAGCGTCACTCATCTCCAAAAAGATAAGGGAAAAAATAGTAGAAAAATCAATCAGCTCAAATCATCATCACCTAGGTGGTCCATACACCCATAGCTCGGTGCCTTACAGGCTCCAATCCACGTTGCTTCACTCCGCTTCATCCCGTTCGCTGTCGAAAAGGGGCAAAAATATAGTCTGAGGAAAAGGTATCAGAAAGTACATATAAGAGAGGTGCGGAATGCAAGATGTGTGTCATGGGATACGGTCGTTCTTAGGGATCGATATGGCGTAAGCTGGTATAAGATAGACATCGTGTACCCAACCCAGAAACCACGATGCTCCAGAACAAAAGACAATTAAGTTGAGTAGGGCAAGCTGTGAGGGATCATATCCTTTGAATCCTTGAGTTGAGGGAAGAACAGGACTCCAAGTCTCAATTCGTCATTCTTTTTCCATTCTCGGTTCTGCTCAAAGAGAGATTTTCTACCTTCCGTAAGCGAGAGCTTTGCGAGTTGACCTCTCTCCTAGTGCTCAAGCAACAATTTTCACTGCGAGGCCGGCAACTTCCTGTGCGACTGCGTGCCATCCGCACGCTTATACATCAAGTCCTCGCTGCTCTCGCTATCGCTGATCTCGTCATATGTTCCGTCGTACATGCCGTGACTCGGGCTGTTGCCGTCAGTACCACTGGGACGAGCTCCTTGTCTCAGTGGCTGCTGAATGTGCTTCGTGTCAAACGTCTGACCAAAGCTGCGTTTTCCAACAGCCGCATTAGGGAGCGCCGACTGAGGCGTCACCGGATAGTGAGAAGGCATGTTGGGAATAGCGGACGGGCCAGTCGACGCACTCATTGGGATGGGCATAGCACTGGCAGGAGAGTTGGGTTCGATCTTCTCAGACGGCATGGGAAAGTTGGTCTTGAGCGGAGGTAGAGCAGTACCGGCGACGCTGGGAGGCGGCGCCGCAGAAGGTATGGAGGGCCGGGGAGCTTGAGCAACTGATGGAGGTCTGCTGTAGCTGTCCAGACCATTCATGGCACCTTGCTGGGTGTGAAACTGTGGCTGTGGTTGACTTTGTAGCTGAGGCATTGTCTGACGGCGATACTGCTCTTGGGCTTGCTGTTCGTAAGAGAAGCTGTCGTGGCGCGGAGGGGCAGGCTCATAGTGTTGAGGTGGAGCAAAAGGTTGGCTGGGCATATAGCCGTTGTAGTTGGATTGAACCGGTACAGGTTGAGGCTGATATTGGGTCTGAGGTGGGTGGTACTGCGGTTGAGGCGGCTGCATAGGTGGCGGCTGAGGTGTGTAGGCAGTTGGGTGCGAGTAGCCTGACTGGCCATACGGCATCTGTTGAGGATATGTTTGCTGTGGAGTCTGAGGAGCAATGGGAGGCTGGCCGTAGCCTTGCGCCTGGTATGCGCTATGCAGCGTTTCTGCTGAGGAACGGTGAGATGGGTGCAGAGAAGCCTGGCTGGCATTGCTCATCCTCCTTTGCTGTTCCATCCCGTCCAGGGTGGCATGAGGGGTTCCCATGGCTGCTTGGCCGTATGCATCCGGGGTGGCCGATGCCCTTCTTGCACGTTCATATGCATTGTCCTCATCGTACTCGTCCCAATCTTTGGAGTGCTTGTTGTCACGCCTTCTCATACGGACGTCACGTCTGATGCGTACACGGCAGCCTTGTTCTGCGACGATCCGGCTGAGCGAAGTGCTCTCGGTAAGACCGGGGAACTTCTTGGCACTGAAGACAGTGAAAGGAGTGGACTTGACCTCAAGACGATAAGACACGTGGCTAGCACTTGGCGGTCCAGGGTTCGCAGTCTTGGCCGTGGGAGACTCGTCCTTGTCAGCATCCTTTAGCTCCTTCAATTCCTCATACAAGCTGAAGGCGAGCCTATATTTTCCTTCGTGCCGAACAGACAAGTCAGGGAAGATGAAATACCCTGCCGGGGAGGGACGATCCAGATAAGCCATTCCGGCAACGGGCGTACCAGTCAGGACAGGAAAGGTAGCCTGGCCCTGAGGGACGCGCCCTTGGGCAATTGTGCGCGCATTTTCTAAGGTTGCGAAGAGAAAGAAGTTGGCATTGTAACCGAATGTGATGTCGTCGTTGTCGTCAAAGACGCGAAGCTCTACGATGGGAGGTGGATCAACGGGACGGCGATCAGCAGATGCTTTGATGAGTTAGCAGTCGACCACAGAATATCATATAGGAAAAGGCCTACATTTGGCACCTGAACCGCACGCACGAGCTCGCTCCGGAGGCTGGATGACTTTTAATTGGTACGTAATTTTGCGGCCCTCTCTTGTAATCCGCGACGTCGTGCTATTCATCTCATTCGCAACTGGGATGGTGGAAGCCATGGCTGGAAAAGACGCGCACAGCGAAACAGGGGTGAATTGACACTTGAACACTACGTCGCATGTTAGCACGCAATCTGGCATTTGCCCATAACAAGGCCGCGAATTGAGAAAAGTCGCAATGAGGAAGGCGGTTCGGCAGAAGTTATGGGCTGAAAGCGAAGCCGCAGTCGTACCAGAATAAGTTCTACTCTATAATGGTGTGGGAATGATAGAGATTTGAAGGGTGAGGTTCAGCAGACCCAACGGCGGAGTGCCCGAGAATACGGAGCCTGGAAGCGTTATAAGCAGATGCCAGAATAAAGGAGCGTTCCGAACACAAGGTTTGGGTTCGCGCCCAAAGGTCATCAGCACGATGGCGATTGGCCTTAGCGTGCAGTCCAAAGCGGAGGCGAGGAATGCAATGACATACCAGGGACTCGGCGAACAGGAGCCGACAACAGAGGCGCGGTGTTTTGCCCCCCCTTTCTTTGCGGAAGGAGAGAGAGAGAGAGATGCTGTCGAGCAAATTGGGGATTTCTGGGATTTCTGAGGACGAGGCCTTTTGGTCGCACACCACACGAGGCCACGCTCAGGAGCAGTCAGCTCAAGGAGGCAAGGCTCCAGGCAGGCGAGTGGGCGTGGAAAGACGTCGTGGGGGGGGGAGGGGAGCGAGGAGTTTTGGGAGGTGGGTGCGACGAGTTGCGAATGGTGCTGCAGTGCAGGCTGGGGAGAGGAGATGGGAGAGAGAAAGGGCGGAGAGGAGGAGCGAGGACAGCAGCGTGCAGGGTAGTATCAGGGCAGCAGGGCGTCCGGGCGGGCTGCGTGCTGGCGATTGGGTCGGGTGCAAGCGCGGTCCCGTTCGAGCCAAGCGCGGAAGGCTACTGACCGCTCGGAAACGAATCACTGCCCCGCGTCACCCCGACCCCCATCCGACCCACCTGGTGCGAGCCGCTGGTAAAGCGGATGGGCAAGCTGCTGACCATCGCCCGCCATGTCGATCGCTCTCAGCTGCCCAGCACCAATCATGCCATCCAAGCCCCGGGGGCGTGACCACCGGCTCTGCTGCACTCCATCTTATCCCCCACTACTGCGAACACTGTCTACCTGATCCTAAGTACACTTGCCCGTCGCTCGCCACCGGCCGCTACCAGCACCAGCGTCTGTCTCTGCCTGGTCGCCGGGCATGGCGCCTCGGCTCGGCCGGGCCCACTGCGCCTTCCCAATTGCTCTCGCCGTAGTCGCTCGCGCCGAGCTGGCTGGAGGACTAGGCTGCTACGAGTCCCGTAGTGTCGTCGAGGCTATGCGTGGTGCCGAGCCCAGCTTGAGCCGCAGGGTTTGGCGTGCGCGTCGCCGGCAGCAGAGGCTGCAAACACGAACCATCCGGCAGGATAAGCGCACCTGTTTGATGGATGTGGTCCCAAGCAGCGCCCGGAAAGCTGGCCTCGCCGTCCCCAGCAAGCGAGTCCCAATTCGGAGGGATCGCTCGATGCGGTCCCGTCCGCCGGCGCTTGACCCGCACCTGCCTAGCGCTCCCGCTCCATTGCCGTCTTGATCCCTGCCCTTGCTGCCGCTGCATCTCTTGGCGTTACACTTGGAAAAGATGTGGCGTCAAGGTTTGCGGATGAAGTCCCCTCACCTTGCCTTGACACAGACGGTCTGGTCCCTCTGGAAATAACGGCCGCGCGGTGCACAGTGGTCTGGCACGTATGGCTAAAAGGGACGGCGGGTGAAGACCGCTCCAGCTTTCGGTAGATCATCACTTGCTTACCTACCGTGTGGCCCACAAGCCGCCCTTTTTTTATCCCACTCCCTTTCCCGGTACCGGCCCCTTCTTGCTTTTGTGCGTCAGCGGGATCTCCACTTTGCGGGCCGGGTAGGCACCTAGCTGATGGCCCGGATCGAGTTGTGTGTGTGTTTCAACTCGATCGCCGTCAAGGGCATCCTGCCAGCAGGCACTCACTCACCTTCGCTCAACCTTTCTGCCAGAGCATGACTTCACCTCGATCACGCGCGGCGTCCTCGAGATGATGCTCGCTCTCATGCCATTCGTTTGACCATTCAAGCCTCAGACCCTGGAAGCGACGGAGGCCATGCATAGGGGCTCGGGCCAATAACACTAGGTAGTCTACGTTGACATCCTTGTAAGCCTACACTCATTGTTAATGTTAATGAGAGCGTTGTGGGAGACTGTACATCTAGCGACCCGGGAGGCTTGGTACCGCTCTGGCGCTTTCGCCCGGCCTTGTGCCTTAGTAAGGCGGCGAACACAGCTGTCATGCTGTCTCGAGAGTACCTACCGCTGTACGTTGGGGTGGCTACCCTGATGGCGCTCAGAATCAATTTGAGGAGGCCGCGCCGGATTCATCTTTAAACCCTGCCGGAGGTCCAGGTCATGCGCTGCGTCCACACAAAATGCAATGCATCCCGACAGCTGGCAAAGAAAAGTGCCGTGGTGGAAGCCAATGGCCGGCGTCGTGGTTTCTGGTCAGTGCCAATCAACTCACCCGAGCCCTCCCAGCCGGCTCCCCGCCATACAGATCCTTGGTAAAGTTCACGGGGATGGCGAGGTCCAAGGTTGCTGTCCTCCCCGGCTGCCGTTTTGCCGCTGGCCTTTGCTGATTGGGTTCCACCTCGCTTGCTCGATTGGAAGCAAGAACAACCGCGAACGGGACCATCTTTTTTCTTGAACCCTAGCCCCGATGCGGTCACACCGCATGCTAGCACGGCCGACGGGTGCAGCAAGGAGGGACTTGAGGGAGCTTGCACCGTTGATGAACCTTTGGGTCATCGCGATGCTGATTCGGGAGGCAGCGTCATCCACAGCACAGTTTCCTGGGGGCTGCTCCGCTCACTGTCTCGTTGTTCGGCACGCTACTGCTCCCATTCCTTGGAGCTGCATCCTTCCTTGAACCTCGCAGGAACGTCATCGTCCCTGGCTCTCCGGAGGTTTACCACTCCTCTATTATTGTTCCTAATACGGCATCCGAAATGCATGCTGGCAACTTCAAAATAAGAGCCCAAGGGAGGGAATAACATTTGGGCCCAGTAGCGCGTATCGTCATTGTTGACGAATCGCTCAGGGATGATCCTGACCTGTAACCGCTGAGAATTTATTCTGACATTCAAGGTCTCAGTCATTTGGTCGAAGGGATGGTTCTTCATCAGGCTCAGTGCTAATCAAGATGGGCACGAGCGGCATCCAGACGCCTTGGCCTTGGATTGCTGACAACTGATGATGTACGATTTCGCGTGCTCTCCATGTCTCCAGTCGCAACTTGCACTGGTGCGGCAGTTGGTGAGGTATCTGTAATCTGTAATCTCATCCATGGCAAGGCCATTTGGCAGCTGCAAGGAGGTTGCCGTGCTTGCTTAATGCCTCTCCGGCGTCTGTATTACACATGATGCTGCATCACCGGCATTGTTCCAATGCAGCTTTCTCCTGTCATATGGAGCCTTTCCTCTAACAAATATAGACGTACCAATTTTTCCATTGTGGCTTTCGTCTTGTTGCAGGGGCGGCCTACAGGATATCTTTGGGACCAACGCAATGACCACGCTTCTCATCATCACCTAATATAACCTCCCATGGTTACCATCGCCATCATTTTCAATAGCAGGTACTTCCAGCGAGGTCACCGCTTGGGGTGTTTGGCAGACGAGTAGTACAACGCCGACATCGGCCGATCCAGAATCATACGACTTTTTGCTCAGCTTGATTTTGCAGGTGGAACTGCAGGGCGCCGGTACCACTGTGCATGCAGTGGCGACTGTCGCTTCTGCAACATTCCGGAATCCAGGGACCCTGGCTTTTTTTTTTTTCTTGTCCTTTTTTTTTGATATTGTATTTTGGAATTTAAAAAAAAAAAAAGTCCCAGCCCAATGACCGGGATGAAAGAAATTGCAAGGAATTTTGCTGGCAAAAATCCTTCAACATGTGTCACGATATTTGTAAAAAAGTGTGGAATTATCGTCGACAGCTGGTCGGCCCAGGAGTTGAATTGCAGTAGACCTTGTCTGGTCGAAGGCAGGGACTCGTCACAATCAATTGGGCGATCAACCGTTCGGCCGAATGTGAAATCTGCGATCTCGTCAAAGTTTCCAATGTAGCAATCTTGATCTGTGTCGCCTGGGTAAAGCACGACTGGTTTTGTACTCTCGTCTCAGGTAGCATGCACGCGAAATATGAGGGAGTGTCTCCTGCCTGTTCGGCTGTGCCAAAAATAAAATTACCACATTCTCTAGGTCTGAAGGCACTGACTTTCGGAAAGCGAACGTAGATTGGTGATACACGCGTGCAGTGCAAGCACAAACACCGAGGACTGCAAAAAGAAATGTTGCTCCCTTGCTTGAGCAAATTCGTATGTCCCACAGTCCTACTGCAATGCCCTCAGCAATCAGAGGGTCCTCAATCGACTTTGAACGATTACAGGCACACGAGTTACTATTCAATCTTTGAGGCAGTCAATCTGCATGAACACCAAGCTGACTGAGGGTATCCTTGAAAGGTGTTCAAGCTACACTAAATCGCACGATTGCCAACGCGTTACCTGCCAACTACTGTGGACTACCTACCTGCAGTCGATCGACACTACTTCTCCAACAGTCCCTTAATTTTCCCCTGAAGTACACACAGTAAGATCGAAGAGTGAATGCACACGAAAGTCTTCCTTTTGGTTTGTCATCGCATTGGTATGTGCATCTCTCTGTTCAGACAGCAATTGGTCCGGTCCGCGAAAGTCGCCGTAAAGCTTTGTCAACTTGATGTTTTGGGCGGACCTCAGACCGGGCAACGAGAGACAACACGACTTCTCCTCGGACAAATGGGTTCGACCAAACTGCGCCTTTGCTAACAGCGACCGACGCATTTCACAAGGATAAGAGTGTAACAATGATCCAGTGACGATGACCTGCTATCGCTTTACACACGAGTCGCCCACAGATGCCGCACTTTTAAGATCATGGAAACCTCAACAGGGAAATCCGTCTCACGTCCTAAGCCTGACTAGACTCTACCTCTAACTCATCCACTTCACCAAAGCTCCTCATCCCTCGAGGCTGACCACAGACCACCACAGCCACCCTAATCCACTTCTAATTGCCCATGCTGTTGATCCCCCACCTGCCTCACCGCTGCACTTATCCCCATTCCTCCTCGCCCTCCCCAACACGCCTACGCTCCTCCAACATCCTTTGGTACGCATCCGTCCCTTCCGCTCCGATTGCTTGCTGAACCTCCCCCTCGAAACCGGCTCGTAACAGCCTGCATACTGTTGCTACGTCGCTCCGCTCTGGGCGAGAGGTTGCCTGTGCTCGGGTGAGCGGTGTGGCTATTCCCAAGGCTGGTGATTGAAGAGCATCAGGCAGATGAGGGAGCTAGATCGCTGGGGGTTTCCCGAATGTTTTGACTGTTATCGAGAAAGAATAAAAAGTGTCGTGGCTTTGAAAGAGAAAGTGAATCTGGAACCAATAGCTAGTAACGCAATGAGGAGAGCCTGAGATGATGATCATTAGGGAATTAGATGAGAATATGAGACGTCAGGATTCGCATCTGAATTGGATAATTGAAAATCACGAGGCCAACTCCGAGGCTTAACGTTCTTTAAATACGTAGCAGCAAACATTCCAAGACTTCAGATATCACCTGAATTGGGATTTTGGGAGGAGAGCACGCGTCCAGCAATCTTTTCAGGTTTCTTGGAAGCAGCTTACGTCCTGTGCCTACGACGTGTTTTACCGCACCTTTTAAGAGAAAGCAAATATAAGCATCAATTTTCGTCAATCGAAGGGAACTATCTAGAGTACATCATCGTCAGAATAGCCGCACAGGGCGCACGAAGCTAGCCCCGGCTACCAAACTCCGTTCCTCATTCTCGTATTCCCGCATTTTGCATATCGTAATCGCAGCTGAGTAGTTATACAATGCACATGTGCCGAAGATAGAGCCAGCAAAGCCGGCCGGATAGCAAGGACCTCGCTCCTCGACAGCAATTACCATGATTCATCCTTCACCTCTCTCACTGCAATTATCCTCAACCGTATTCCTCAAGCCATTCGACGACGAACCTCTCGTAGCAGGCGAGCACGACAGATGTGCTCCGTGCCATCCCCTCCCCCTTAACGCCCCATTCCCATTTCATAACCAAGCGAGTCCTTGAACTGCTTGACACGGTGAGCCAGCATTGCAATCCTGCGATGTAACTCATCTACATTCGCCACGGTCCCTTCGTTGGTGACTTGGGCGTACAACTTCTGGAGGCGCTGACCCAGGACATCCATAATGTTGGGGCTGACCTCGCGAAGATCGTCGTCGTGGCGGCCGTTGGCTTGCTCGCGCGTGTACTCGATGGCGTCAAGCGCGGCATCGAGCCAGTTGAGGCGCTCCACCACATGAGTACTGAAGGTCTGCGACACGGCGGCGGCGCAGCTGAGTGGGATTAGCGGAGACGAGAGACGGCTGAGGTAAGGAGGGTTGACGCGGTAGAACAAGCGGTTGAACAGGCTGATCTGATGCTCGGAGCGAAGCCACTACAGAAGGGTTAGCAATAGTCTAATGAGAATCATGTTTATCTAATACAACGTACGCCTATAGTACCCTCCTCGTATTTACCATCATGCAGCAACTTGGTAATGAGCTTGATTTCGTCATCTTCCGTGTTCAAGTGTTGGTGCTTGAGCTCGGCCTCCGGCTCCGTTCCTGGGCGAGAAGTGACACCGGCAGCGCGCTCACTTCCAATAGGCTTCTGCGGGGGCTGCTGCTGCGAGATTTGATTCTGGAGTTTGAGGACCTCCGCTTGGAAGTTCGCTTGCGATGTGGCCATCGTAGTCACGGTTTCTGTTAGGCTACGGACAAGGCCGGTGAGCTGCTCGATTTTGTGGTTGTCCTGGGCGCGTTGAAAATCCGCCTTGCGGAGCGCCTCTGCGACGCGTGTTTCGAGATGTCCGGCAATGTTTTGGACTTCCTGAGCTGCGACCTGATTGAAAGCAGGCATGATGGTCTGATTGAGGCTGGTGTGGATTTGACGTTCGACATGCTGCGTAATTTTTTCAGTGAGATTATCAGAGATGCTGCGGATGACATTTGGGCTCTGAACAGCGGTAGAGATAGCACCGGGCAGAGCAGCCTTGATTTCCTTTGGGAGATTGATGCGAAGGTGCTCACCCAGTAGCTGCGGAAACTTGCGATCCACGGATTTGGCGGTGGCGTCTGCGATGGTTGGGAGGAGAGATTCCTGGATGTTGTTGCTGATGATGCGGTTCAGTGATTTGTCCACATTTTCGGTGAGCGTCGAAGAGACAAGGCGGAGCACAGCATCGTGTTTCGCATTGCCAGCGGCATCCTGAACACGTCTATCTTCATGGAGACGGTGGTGCAGCGCTTCAAGCTGCTCGTTGACATTACTCGCAAACTCGCGGGCCATACCTCGCGTGACGTCAGCCATAGACTCAGCAGGAGGCTGATTAGTTGCTCCCGGGTCAGTAGCACGATTCATAGTATCCTCCACTGGTTGATGCGTGACTCTAGGCTTGGGAATTTCTGAGATCGATGGTTTTGATGGATTAAGAGAAGGCGAAGCAGGAAGAGCTTGGCGAGGTTGAGACTCAAAAAGTGAAGCTCGTGTGGGGCTGGTAGCTTTCCCTTCAGGGCGAGTCACACTGCTCTCTTCGCTTAATTTCTTATCACTTCTACTAGCGCCATTCGTAGGTGCAACACTGCCGAGCGGTTGCTTCTCGGCGTGACGGACGACACCCGCAGCTCCCGCCGTAGGCTCAGGTGTGGCGGTTCCAGGGGCACGAGAACTCTTACTGAGCTTTTTATGCATGGGTGCCGGCGCAAGAGAGTCACCATTGACAGAAGGTTCGCTGGGCGCTGCACTTGGGGGTGGTTGAAGATCTCGAACGACAATGTAGCCTTCGTTCTCGCCATTGACTGGATTGATGGGTTTGGTCTCCTTGGTCCAGCCAATATCGCTCTTTGTGATGGTAAGACAGGTGACGCCCTTGGAATGCATGATGTAGAGTTCGAACATCGCCTCATCTTCATCATTGTCACTGATGGGCTTGTCCTGCATACTCAGACTTCGTAGCTGGCCTTTAGAGGCGAAAGAGAGCTCACGCACTCCACTCATGATGGCCGTTGATTCGGGACTTGGAAGAGTAGGATCTTGCGAAGCAAGACGCGAGATATATTTGGCCTGAGACATGTGACCTGGAACGTACTTAGGGCAAGATACATGAATCAAGTAGATGGAATTGCGCGCCGGATGTCCAAGAGCGAGGACACCAGTCCTTGGGTGATATGCGAGACTGCAAATTGGATCAGTCTCTTTGTCCTGAGGGAAGTTGATCTCTTGAACTGCCTTCTTCAGGCCGAGATCCCAGAGTTGGAGCGTGTGATTCTGTTTGAAACCGACAAGGAGGTATCGCATTGCGCCGCCCTTGACATATGGCCGCTCTTTATCAATGAACATGATGGAAGTCGGCCAGGACTTCTCATTCGGCGCAGTAGTAGAGAATGTCAATTTGGGCAATCGAAGCTCAACGGGTGAGCGAGGAGGAGCTGGGACGGGATTAGAGGCATCGACCATGTCTCGAATATCCCAGAACTTGATCCTTCCAGCCTTGTCAAGAGAGACGATGATTGTATCATCTTCACTAAAGGCAAAGTCTTTGGCCGCTTTCCCAGTGGATATGACTAATTGGTGGTGAGCAAAAAGCTTCCCGGTATCGGTAATCCGAGTTTTTACATCGGTGTAATCCCGCGTACGTATCGTGTACGGCCAGACAATGTGGATGGCTTTTCCACGCCCAATGGCGAAGTATTCGACGTGACGCGAGCTCGGTTTTGCACGGGTCTTTAGCTGAGCTCCAGAAGTATTGTCGTCTGTACCAGGGGCAGGTGGGAGGACAAACCCTTCCTTGTCCAAGTTCTTGTCGTCGAAGCTGTCTCCAAGAGTCCGATCCGCCAATGTCCAGTAGACGGACCCATTCAGCCCTGTGGCGATGACCGCGTCCAAGTCGGCGTACGGCGATGGCGCGGCACCTGAACATACGGCAATGTTGAAGATGCGTTCCGCATTGCTGGGACCACGGAAGACATGTTTATCTTTTCCTGAGCCCTGGTGGATGAGCCGAAAGCCGCCGTGCTTCAGTGCTGCGTATACGATGTATGTCTTGCTGGCAGTGGCAAGATTGCGATCGAGCTGATCAAAATCCTTTTTGAAGCGTGCAATATCCATGACACCGTTCTCGCGTAAGCCTGGTTTAGCACTCTGTACAGGCTGTATATCGATTGCATGGAAAGGTCTCATTGGAAATGTAAAGACACGATGGGGATTTGAAACAGCAGACTCCTCCATGTCCTCCCAGTCCTCGGGAACCCCCTGAACAATGTCTTCGACGGTATCCTCTACTGCCTGAGCAACTTCGGGTGGCACGCTCTTCTCAAACTCTTTTTTCGCCTTCTTGTCTTTCAACTCCTCGCGCATTTCTTTGGCGACTTCCTGAACCTCATCTTTTAATTCGTGCAGACCTTTGTCAGACTTGAGCACCTTTTCATTCTCATGCTGAGTCGGACTAATAGGATCAATCTTGAGCTCGGACATTGCTTCTTCCACTTGCTCATCTAATTTTTCCGCAACTTCGTCAAGAGCCTCAGGCTGTATTGGGCCCCGAGCCTTTTCAGCACCAATATCCATCAAGGCCTCCAGTGGAGAGCGTCCATCGCCAACAAGAGAGGCTTCACGAGAGGGCGCCTCACGAGACGCACCGGGAGAAAGCTTGCGCGATTTGGGAAGAGGCATTGATGTGCCGAAATCGTCGATGACGTGCGTGCCCGAGGATGGGTCTCGATCATGTTTGAGCAGTTCAGCTCTGGACCCGACGGCACCCTTCTGGTGATCGGGGTGTGGGGTACGGCTTTGAGGTGATGAGGCTGACAGCTCATTGAATGGGTTGACATAATTGAAGATTGAGCCTCGAAGATTGGTAGGGTTCTCCGGTTCCACGCCGCCAAAGACGCGCATTCGAGGTTCCTCGCGTCCGACAGACTTCTTCACTGTATCTGTGCCTGACCCAATATCCGTGACTTGAGCCATTACTTTCTGGGGCTCTTGCACCTTGTCGTTAGCTGCCGCACTAAGAGCCAGGTCCTCACTGGAGTTGCGCTCAGTGCGTCCTCCGAAGCCCGAAACTGTACGCGACTGGGATGATCCACTTGAGTTGAGAAGTTTGAGCAAGGCTTGCTGAGTGTCATCGGCATTAGCTGGGGTCGATTCGCCCCTCATATCAGGTCTGCTCAACATGGATGGCAGCGGAGGTTTCGAGACAAACGACGCAGCCTGCTCCATGGGTGCAGGTCGACCTCGCTCAAGCTGCGGATTCAGAACTCCAACAGATGAACGACTGGAGTCCTGGCTTGGTGGCGCAAATCTGAGGAGGTTGAGCAGATTAGCTCGATTCCCGCTGTCGTTCTGTGGAGTTGCCGAAGTAGATCCAGGGAGCGCGGGACTCAGTATAGCTGACGAATGGATTGGCTGTGGACCGCCCGGCTGAGGTGAAAAAATTGGTGAGGAGACCGAAGGTTGATGATAGCTTTGCCGCTGCTGAAGCGTGGGTTGAGGGGCCCAGATGGGGTTTTGTGCTTGACCAGTTTCTGGCTTTGGCTCGCTGGCCATGCGAGCGAGGATGTCCCTAACATCGGCCATGATTGCGAGTCAAGCGCTCGAGCGCGAGATTCTGAAGATGACAACCGTGTGCAGCAATAATCTACCAGAAAAGAGTTGGGGAAATGATATGAGTGTGGATGGCGAGGTTGGAGTGGATTTGCGCAGAAGCACCAAAGCAAGCTTGGGCGCCAGCACTTTACCCTTTCGGGGAGCTCAGCTAGGTACCGACGTCAATACCTCAGGACTCCCTCCCAACAGCTACCTTCACTTCTCAGATCCAACCTTTCGGCTCAAGTAATCGATGAGATTTTGTCTTTCAGTATGGGTTTCTCAAGGCTGATCCGTACTGCCGACATTCAGGTCACTATGCCGAGGCACTGAAGGCTCGCAATGCCGCTCAACGGGTTCTCGAGACCAAAGCACTCGATGGCAAAAAGATCAATGACAGTGATCGATGAACATGATTAAGCAAGAAGGTAATCTAATTAACAACATTTATCATTATCATTCTACAGACCGATATAAGCTACCAGCCTGGAAAACCACTAGCGGGTCGTTCTTCGGAAGCGCAAAATACGGTACATCATGATGGTTAACCAACGTCGCCACCATTCCAGTGTCGTTTCCATCCTGGTGCTGTTTGTCCCACTGCTGCTTACCTGAAATTGCCCCGTTTCTCGTTATTAAATGCATAGGTTTATCGTAAGAATACACAGAACCTGGATCTGGGATCCCTTGGAGAAGGTAAAAATTCTGCGGTCATGCGCGAAGACCGTCTGGATGCTGAAGGGTGCGCGTGTAGAGAGATGTGGTTATCGCAATCGACGATTGGAAAAGTGAAGGCTTGATGATGGCGCAGAAAAAGGCGAGTAGAAGGGGTATCTACTCTTCAATCAGTATTTGGCTTCATCAAGGGGTAATCTCACGGACGGGAATGAGATGACTCACCCAGAAACAATAAAAGGTAATGTCATTTCTTAGCATCTTCTGTGGACAGAGGACCTTTGGAAACTGTTGATCGTTCTGCTCGGCTGTCTCGTAGCCATGGCTTGCGATGTCGTCTGTGCCCGATGACGCAGGTCTCATCAGGGCCGAAGTGCCCTTCTGATCGAACCTTTGCTGGAATGTTTGATCGAGGATCGAGTCGGCCAAAGCCTTGACCACACCCATTTTTTTGTCTTCAAAGGTGACTCCATCCTGCTTCTCCGGATACAAATCTTCGTAGGAAGGCGGTGCGGGTGCACTGGAGAAGAAATCCCAAAAGCTTTGAGGGGCTTCTGTGGGTCTCTGAGTCTCGTCTGACGAAGACGCAGCGGACGATGACGCGGGTGGTGGGCAAAAATTCCGATTGGGAACAAGAGAGCTGATGCGGCGCATCATGGGATGGTCCTGATAGTCTGGCAAGTTTGGTAACGGAGGTAGAGCAGGAAGTTGCCAACTAGGGAAGTTGGGCAAACTACGTTGCATGCTTTCCTGAAAGTGCTGGATCTGTGCACTGAGGCTATCTCTCCATGCCGTCATCGCAGCATAAGGGGACATGTAGTTGTGCTGATCATCGGCACCTGGCGGTGGCGGTGCAAGTGATGGCGGTATTGCCAGGCTATTGCGCCGCGACTGGAGTCTCGATTGTGGGTGAGATTGATAATGAGACATGACGCGTGCACCTTCGTGACGCTTCATCACCATCTCATTCGAACGTCCAGACGCGTCTTCTTCGTCAGAAGCGCCACTACTTTCGTCGGTAGTAGTGTAGAAAGAATTAAGTGATCGAAGATCAGGGCTGCTACGACCACTTTTAAGTGAGCGAAGTCCACTGCTGTTCCGCGAGTGGTTTGGCACATGCATGAGCGCCAGACGGACTTCATCTGAACTTGCCACATCGGCAGCAGTACGACCGTGGAGTGTCCTCACAGTTGGATCTGCTCCCTTGCGCAGGAGTAGGTGAACAATTTGAACATGGCCTCGCATGGCAGCAACGATGAGTGGTGTCAACCCATTCGCATCTCGAGTATCGGGATTTGCATGACACGTCAGCAGAGCAGCAACCGCGCGAGCATAGCCCATGCTACAGACGAGGGAAAGTAAAGTTGACCCGTCCGTCGATTTCATGTCAACATCAAACCGACGACCATTTTTCCCATACTGGAGTTTAAGGAGTTGTAAAATGGTTTCCTCTGTCTCGTTTGTGCCAATCATACCTCCAAGAACAGCAGCGTGAGAGCGATGGTATGAGTGCTGCATACCGCCATGTGGACCAGAAGCGCCTCCCTGATAAGTGGAGTTATTGCTGGGCATGTATGATTGCATGAAATCCCTGTAGTTGTCGGGAACATATGCGCCTTTATCGCTCATCATCTTTGTGAAGAGCTCCAGCAAGTCTCTCTTTTCCTTATTGTCGTCCTTATAGGTAAAGATGGCTGGCTGCGTTTGCGAAGACGACGCGGGAAACATGGCTTGCATGGGTCCACTGAATGTGACTTTTACAGGTCCAGGTTGTGCGCTAGGAGGCAACACACAGAGAAGGGCCTTGTCCCCCCAGAAAGTGGTAGAAATGGCAGGAGTATTGCCAAACATAACATCCAGGCCAGGATAAAACCCGCTACCATAGATCGAAACTTCGGTATTCCCAGTAGTCGGACCCTCAGCAGGAGATAATTTGTGGATCAGTGGTATCGAGTGCGCCGATGATGGTCCGTTCTCCGTCGGACTTGCAATTGCGGAATTGGAGAATTGGTTGAAGTTTGCATGCACGCGCTGGGCGAGATTATTCTGATACGAGTGATTGGGTCGGTGCGACACTGGGCTAGATGCTCTGCTGGGCATCTGAGATCCTGGTGCGGAATAGTAACTATTGCTAAAGCTACCGTTTCTAGTAGCCATTCGGGATGGTGGCTCGTTGGGGAAATACGAGGGTCCAGGTGGCTGAGAGAAAGCGCTATCAAGTGCCGCACCTTCAGCAGTTTGTGGGAACGTAAAGCGCTGTGGGGAGAGGCCAGAAAATTGACCAGGCGGTGTTGCAGTACTCATGGCAGCTGCTGAATGTGGCATTGAAGTTGGTGTAGCTTGTTGCCCAGTGTTGATCGGCATGGGTGTCATCATCAGTCCAGAATAGCGATTGGAGCTGGGTCCACTCGACTTTCGTTTCTTGTTTGGACCCGAGGATGATCCATCAGGAGAGGCTGGTCTTGATAGATTTTTGGGGGTTTCAGTCGCAGAGGTTGTCCTCGAAGGCAATTTGGACGTATGGTACAATTGTTGCTGGGGTAAGAAGGACGGCGCATGTTGTTGCAGTCCAATAAGGTCCGGAGTGGAATGGTACCCTCGGGACAGCTGACTTGCCTGCTCGGACGCCATGAACCCAGCATTGGGCATATTCATGTACGAAGAAGTAGCATCAGGTATGATTGAGCCAGGCTGAGTCTTGTGATCATCCGTTATAAGTATTGCTTCACTCATGTTTTGCGCAATGAGGCGACCGTTAGTATCTTTGATAGTGAAGACGATTCTATTTCACGATTAGATCTTGGCACGGTTTCGGGTATTCTTCTTGGTACGTACTGAAAGCCATCCTTTTCTCCTTGATGCCGACAATAGCAGGCAATGCGCATTGGAACTTCCACCATGATCGATCCTTCTGGCATCGACTGCTGTTTATCATCTGGCGAGCTGCTCGCTACATTTTCCGGCTTGCTCGGTTCCCATGGTGTCCACTCTTTGTACTCGTTGGTATTGAAGACCACAACTCGGTCATTTTCGTAGCGTCTCCAATTCCTTTCATCTTCGGGGTTCTTGACCTTCTTCCGCGCTGCCCGTTTGGCCTCACGATTGATGCAGTTCTTGCAAATGCGAACTTCGCCACCATTGAGCGGCTTGTCCGGATCATCATCTGCGTCACCATGCTGCGGAGAAGACCGGTTAGAACCTGGAATCTCCCTTTTAATTCTTGGCTCAGTCCCTGCCGCCAATCGAAAAGCTCTCTGTTTTGCTTTTTCATTTTTCATGGCGCTAGCGCAGACAAGCATCACCTGCAGCTCCAGGATGTCCGAGCCCGATTTTGGATCTTTGGAGATCATCTTGGGCTTCGCGATTGTATGAGTCGGTAGATGGAGTCTTTTCACACCTTCAGGTGGATATGTGAGTGTCAGTTTGATCGGGATTTGGGTTTCGACGCGAGACTTTCTGGTGGTCGGGTCGATGTAGAGCTGTGATGTGGTCGCATCTGCATCCTGTCTTGTCTCGGCTGGTTTTAGCATCGAGTTGTTGACGACAGGTGATGGGCTGAAGTTCATTGTCTCCAAACCATAGTTATTTGAGTCCCATAGATTGCTCGGTGCCCCGGACCAAGTCGAGTCCATTCCGTATTGATTGGGAGGCGCAGGGCCCGCGTTGAACATCATGGCTGAGTCTGACGCTTGATTGATCCCGATATTACCATTCAAGGGCGACTGGTCTCGAGACTCCAAGAAAAAAGTGCCGTTGTTTGCCATCGGAGTCTGATACTCTGTAAGAGAGCATACGAATAGCATGCTGGGCGAGCTACGTACCATCTGTTGCATACCGGACCGTCTGTGCTTCGAGTCATGAGGAACGACGGGTGATTGTGAGGCCATCATCGCCCCCATGTCGCCCATGTTCTCAAAAGCACCAGGACTAGCCGCAGCGCTGTCAATGTCGAAAAACCCGGCCATTGCCTTATCATTGTAGTCCACGCTACTACTCATGGGAAATGATACTGGTGGGTTGGCTCCGAATTCTGGCCCAACGACTCCCTTTGGAGTTTGTGACATGGAAACATCCTTCTCTTGCTTTTTATCGCTCACTTTCAGGCTATTCATATGGCTGTTCATGTTTGGCCAGAACGTCGGCGAAGAGGTCGAAGAGGTCTTGCGTTTTCGGTGGCCCGAGGAATCGGAAGACGAATCGTGAACGGAGCTATCGGGAGATTGCGAGGACACGTTCGATTGTGGCAGGATGCCCTCCGATTCGAGCAATGTATCCGGTTTTTTCTGTGGTAAGGAGTCGGCGGGCAGAGACCCCTGCGGTATGTGATCTAGCTCAGTCGTTTGCGAGACAAGGCCCATGAGCTCGTCATCTAGAGGTTGGCCGCCAAAGGAAGCATTGCCGGCCAAGATAGAGTCGAATTCGTCAAAGGTATTGTCATCGTGATACCAGTCTGAGGCCATATCTTGATCCAGCGTGCGTTGAGCAAGAGTGCTCTACCTTCGCCCTGCAACCTCTTGACAGCTTCCTTGCCCTCCGGAAGTAAAATCACACTTTGCCCAGATTGCCCTGCGGCTTGCTAACCCCTCCAAGCTAGTGGCGGCACATTCACGAGAGGCCTGGGGTAGGAAAAGTCAGACCTGTGCGCCGCCCGAAAGAAAAGTGGCAAGAGGTTGAAGGAAAAGTGGGCGAAACAGAGGAGTGCAGCAGAGACGGGTTCTTGGGACAGCGACGGAGTCGAGATCGAAATGCGGAGGGGGATTAATGGTGGAGCAGTCGAGCGGAGAAAGCGCTAAACTCTATCTGGGGCTAACGGTCATTCGAGGTCGAGGACTTGCAAGACCTCCGCTCTGCGCCTCGCTGTTGCCCAGATCTTTGCCTTTCATCGTGCAGCCACACATGTTTGGAGGAGATTGCGCTGCAGATTGCGACTCGACACCGGTCCCTACTAAAGCTAGCGAATACAGAAAGGCTTGCACCCAAAGGCAGCCACCTTGTCTGCGGAACCCCCAGTCATGGTGTGCCAATTGATAGTGCAATACGTGATTCTTCCGAGCCACTCGAGCCGAAACGCTCGGAAGCGAATTCAATTGCTTTGCTGTTCCAAATGTGGGATATGGAACTGCTCATTCTGACGCTGGAGCTACCAAGCGTTGACAAACAAATCCGGCTTGCATTCCTAGCAAAACCTCAGAGCCGTGCAGGGTGGGCAGCCGACTCACGCTCTTGTCTAACGTCCACGCACGCGTTCGACTTTGTCTGACTTGGTCATCGGAACAGAATTGGGAGAGTGGGAGCCCGTTTTCTGCTCCACCTCCTTTCCCTGCCCATGGAATCGCCAAATCTTGCCCATGACTAAATAAGCTACATACGCTTATGCCACATGCTTGAAGGCTGCCTTGAAGGCCAAGGAAGAAGGGCGCTCCCGATGCCCTCCGAACGCATTTGGATCCTCGAAGTGATCCCCTGCGGGTACTTGGAGATCCTTCTGCACAACGGCCGCTAAACTGTGAAAATCCCTGATTAGCTGCATCCAAGCTCGATATTCGGTTCCGATAGTTTTGTGGGTAAATGCGTGATAGCCTCGTCATCCCGGTTGCATCATACGCCTTACTTGCTAATCTAATGCTACCAAAGCCCCAGGGCCTTGGTTTGTATGGTATTTTGTCATCTGGATTGGGACATGCATCCGGCATTCTTGCGGGTGAAAAACTACAAAAACATAAGTATATGAGCCACCGATTCTATTGGATGTCCGTAATACGCTTAACTTCAGAACCTCCTTTAAGACTTTCGGAGATGCAGTACTCGGATGGATCTCGTAGACATAACACTCATGCACTCTTCCTATGAACAATGGATGCCAAGTCCCTCTGAGTTAATTTTCGCATTACTGACTGCTACAATCGTACTAGTCGGTCATCCTGGGGGCCTTGGGGACTTCACCCGTCCATGGCACGAGGCACGGGCCTCTATAAACCCCCCTCTTGAACGCTCTGTGATTAATCCATCTTCGGAAGACGTACGGGGCATGCCAGCCGTACATCTTGAGGGCAGCGCCGGCATAGCCCCCAGTCCAGGGTACGCGGCAAGACACACTGCAGCCTTTGGCATATTGCTTCCTGTATGGCCTGGCTGCAAGCGCGCACGGGCAGCTCATTGGCACATGATCGAGCCCAGCCGCCATGCAGGTCGGCCGTTTTCGTACAACCTCGAAAAAGTGGGTCGTGCGAAGCGGTTTGGATGTTAGCAAGCAACGGCTCATGTGCCAAAACCCCACGCCCACAAGCCCGTCCTGCCTGCCCTTCCTCTTGCCGTCTTGGCTCCTCCGACTTTTCCGTTCCAGCCGCGCTGGCGCGAAGACCTGCCTCAAGCCAGCTCGATAAAAAGCCGGACGACGTGTTTAAACCACCAAGCCCCTCGTCTCTGATTGATGGCTAGCGGACCCATTATGCCTGCATGCCTGTCAATAGCTGACACATGCATTCATGCGTTCAAATTGCGGCGCGCAAACTATTCCAGGGTCCCGTTATCTACCCAAGGCAAACGTATGCAGGAAAAAGTCTTCAGTTGTACATGTGTTAGCCAAACCTTCAGCGAGGATATCAGCACCGTAGCTATCAGTAATGGGGCTCCTGGTGTATGACGTTGGTAGCTTTATCTGCCAAGAAGGATTGCTTCACATATATTGGGAGCAAGATAGCTATTGAGGATACCGTTTCGCTCTGCAGGTCGGCGTATGTAAGAAGACGCGGGTCACAATACATCCGATGCGCGCGACCTGTATACTCAAAGCATATGCATGTCCAGGATTGTGAGGTACTCAAGACTTCCACTTCCAATTGAGGAAGTCTCCTTTTGTTCTATTGTTCATCTACTGCATAAATGAAGAGGCTCCAGTAATACATGCGTGGATGAAATCACAAATGATACTGAAAGCCTGCATGTATATTCCTCTATTACGTGAGTCCCCTCTTCGTCTGATTTTCACACTGGGATGTATACTCTCAATCCGCTCCAAGTGCCTATAGCTTCGCCCTGGCACCTCCGATACTAACTTCTTCGTACAATTGATCCAAAGTACTGCGGTATTTTTTCGCCGTCTGCGGCCGCTTAAGCTTGAGCCTGTATCTTGTTAGCACTTGCTCACATATCCCAAGGAAAAACTACTCACGTCGGCGTCAAGAGCTCATTTTCGACAGTGAAGGGATCAACCATCAGCGCCACCTTCTTGACGCGTTCCCACTTATTGAACTTTTGCTTCTTCCCCACGCGCTCCAGCTCCTCCCACACCTTTCTCCGCACCTTTGCATCGCCACATGCCCGCCGAATGCTCTCCCCTCCGTCCGCATCCGGCGTCTTAACCTCCCGTCCCAGCACCTTACTCGCCCAGGGCGGAAACGCCGCGGGATCCACGCCAAAGATAGCCACCAGAGAATCCTGCCCGCCATCGCCGTGCACGTACGCCATCTGCAGGATACTCAGCGCGGCGAGGTACGCGTTCTCGATGCGCTCCGGGCTGACGTACTCGCCCTGCGCGAGCTTGAGCACGTTCTTGACGCGGTCGATGACGCGGAAGCGGCCCAGCTCGTCGACGCTGCAGACGTCTCCCGTACGGAACCAGCCGTCCGGCAGCATCGCCTTGGCCGTCTCCGCCTCGCTCTTGTAGTACTCGCGGAACAGGGCGGGCCCGCGCATCAGCAGCTCGCCGCGCGGGTGGGGCCGGTCCGTCGACAGGTACTCCATGTCCGGCACGTCCTGCAGGCACAGCTCCGAGTTGCACGCCGCGGCGCCGCAGTTGCCGCTGCTGAGGTCGCCTGGCAGCTGGCCGAGGCCGGTGGCGTACGTTTCCGTCAGGCCGTAGCCTTGGAGGAAGTGGTTGGCGAAAACGGTGCGGAGGAATTGGTGGAGCGTGGGGTCGAGCGGGGCGGAGCCGGAGACCATGGTGCGGGTGCGGTCGAGGCCGAGGGCCGCGGTGACGCGTTTGGCCCAGATGCGGTCGTAGAGCGCGTGCCTGTTTGTGGGATTGATGGGGTCGTTGAGATTGTTTTGTTTCGTCGCGATGATGCGGCGGGACACAGCGCCACGAATACCGGATTGTTGTATGCTGGCAGCTTTGATGGCGCTGCCAAAGCGATTGTAGAGGCGTGGAACAGAGAGAAATACATCTGGTCGGACGAGCTTGAGGTCATCAACCAACTCGGCGATATTGCCGTGGAAGAAGGCGATTCCTCCTGCTGACCACATGGCACCGTGTTCCGAGGCACGCTCATAGATGTGAGCAAGAGGGAGGTACGAGAGTATGGTGCCACCTGACTTTGGGAGACCGGTTACGAGCGAAGACGAAGCACCGCTGACGGCATTCTGATGAGTCAGTACCACACCTTTTGGATTTCCTGTGGTTCCAGAAGTGTAGTTGATGGTTGCAATATCAGACGGTTTTGGGGCATTGTAGGGATGTGGAGAGGTCGCGCCAATGGCTTCAACATCGCCAATAAAGTAAATCTGGACTCCCAGATCCTTGGCAAGAGAGTTGAGAAGATCAGCTTTGGAGTGGCCAGCTTGTTCGCCTGCATCAAGTGGATCAAAAGATATGAGGATCTTCAAAGTCGGCAACCGAGGTTTCAACTTGAGCAGCGTTGGTATATGATTTAAGGAAGCTCCAACACAAGATAGTTCTGCATGATTGATTATGTATTCTGTCGCATCCGGTCCCAGGGTATCGTAAAGGGATACGGTGTACAGACTTTGCGATGCGCATGCGAGATCTAGTGCTGAGTGAGCAAAGGTGGACGTATGCTTTTTTGTCTTTCAAAAGTTCACCTGTGATCTGCCATTCTGGACGATTTTGACACCAGAGTCCGATTCCGTATTGCATCCCCGTTTTCCCTATTCGTTTATGCAACTCAACGATGCCGACACCGAAATCTGTCCTTCGTCTTTGTATAGTCTGATAGTCCTCCCACACATAGTCCCCAAAAGTCTTGGTTGCAGCATTGTATGGACGATGGCCAAGACATCTGTTCCGCGGACTTCGGTTGGCTGATTGTTCGAAAATGTCGTGGACTGTTCGTATCGACGGATCAAGGGTTACGCAGAGTTCATCCTTGAACAGCCAATGTCGATAGACTGCGCTCCTTCCTTGCTGCTCAGACCCAGGAATCTTTACGCTGTGAGGTTGACCCGGCGGGGGTACTTTGTGGAACTTAGCAGCTCGATCCGTAGCAAGTGTCATTATTCCAGAGTTTTAGAATTAAATACGACAGCTTGAGTGATTAAAGCCTCGGCTAGAGAAATTACAGTACGGTAATCAAGCAGTTTCGGGTCTTTGGAATGTGGTACCAATCCGAAAGAGCTTTGGGCGATGCAGTGAAAGTTAGGTCTCGAGGTTCTTCTCACTGCTGCTGGCTACGTTAGCTTTTGCACACATCACGAGATGCAGGAAGGAATATAAGATCAGTAAATCAAAGCTCAGGACATAGATTCTACGAAAGCTACAGATGCTTGGATGGTAGAGAAGACGCATACCTTGCTGAGCGATGCGACAAGGACGTCTCAGAGGCGCAATTGTTGAAGCAGTCTTGACTAGAGGCTTTTCTGCCACAGAAGAGACAAAAACGGGCAAAGCGACTGAATGGAGACCCAAAATTCAGGGCAAGAGAAGTCTACAGAAGACCAGAGGTTTGCGGTCGAAAGACCTGCACTTCTAAGGCAGACGGCAGGTCCGCCAAGGACGCAAAGAACCTCGGCTGGCTCCGCGGCGTTTACCTTTGTTTAGGGCACGCTCCGATGACCATGCAGGGCTTGATACAGGAAGTTATGAAGGAGTGGGGAGCGGATGGCGATGATGCAAGTGACCATGATCCATACGGTGGATTGCAGATCATCGCGGACGAGGTCCACAATCACATGCCGTCGCCATTCTCTGGAAAAGGAATGGAAGCGTCAGGCGCGGGAAGCCTCACGACGCCGCATGAACAAGGGTAGCACATGGGATTATGGATTTTATGCACTGCGGGATCTGGCAGAATCGGGTTAATTACCGAGCGGCTCCCACTCGTCCTTCTCCCATTACTCCACCTCAGCGACCAAGTTCTGTTTCAATCCGCCGTCCATAAAAACCCTCTGCAGTTGCAATTTTTGCACAACTTTTCAGACGGAAATCGATTCTTCGCAATCATCTGTGGTCTCTTCTCCAACCCCATTGGCTCTGTAACTCGCACAGCCAGCTTGAAATCTGTGGCGGAGGGCACGAATACGATTTACAGGTGGCTAACAATTCTACGTCGCGCCGCTCAACTTGCCATCAACAACAGTATTTCCCGTCTTGTGTGCGTTCGAACCATTGCCAGTTTCGCTAGGTTTCGTAGCTGAAGCTGCAAACGACTGCTCAAAGTCGGCGATGATGTCGTCAATATGCTCCGTGCCAACGGAGATGCGGATCAGGTCTTCCGTGACGCCACTGCTGCCCTTTTCTTCGTCGCTCAGTTGCTCGTGTGTCGTTGACCACGGATGAATCGCAAGAGTCTTGGAGTCTCCAACACTGTTCCTCGTCAGCGAACCGAACACGTTGCTAAATGGGCAGGAACCCTTACTTGGCCAAGTTCGATATCAGCTTGAAGTTGTCGACCACCTGACTACCGGCCTGCGCATTGCCCTTGACGCCGAACGAAAGCACGCCTCCAAAGCCTCGTGGTAGGTACTTTTTGGCAAGTTCATGACTCGAGTGACTTTCCAAGCCCGGATAGCTTACCCAAGCAACGTTCTCGTTCTTTTCCAGCCATTTAGCCAGCTTCAATGCATTTTCGGCATGCCTTTCAGCTCTCAGACTTAGCGTTTCGATGCCCAACAATAATTGTTGCGCTCCGAACGGATTTAATGAAGCTCCGAGATCTCGCAATAGCTCCACTCGAACCCGAATTGCGAATGTGATATTCCCAAACGTCTCCCAGAATTTCAAGCCGTGATACCCTTCCGAGGGTTCGTTCATCTGTGGGAAACGGGCAGCATTCGCTCCCCAGTCGAATTTGCCGCTGTCGACGATGATGCCGCCAATGGTAGTGCCGTGACCACCGATCCATTTCGTCGCACTGTGAACGACGATATCAGCACCGTGGTCGATGGGACGGCAGTAGTATCCACCAGCACCAAATGTATTGTCAACCTACGCAAAGAGCAACACGGATTAGCTTCACAATCGACTAACACGTCGCGTCTCCGATTTTGACCTACCACGACGGGTACGCCCTTTTTGTGCGCAATTTCTGCAATCTTCTCCAAATCTGGAACATTGTACCTGGGATTCCCTATGCTTTCCACATACACCGCTTTGGTCTTGTCATCAATCAATTTCTCAAAGTCCTCCACTTTGTCGCCATTCACGAACTTGGTCGTTATGCCGAATCTTGGGAATGCAACCTTGAACTGGTTGTAGGTTCCGCCATATAAGTTCGATGTGCTAACGATGTTGTCGCCTGCATGTGCGAGTGCCGCAATCGTCATGAATTGTGCGGCTTGGCCAGAAGAAGCGGCAATAGCTGCGACACCGCCTTCAAGAGCTGCGATACGTTTTTCGAAAACATCGACAGTGGGCTGATGTATACCAAGTCAGCTTAAATCGATGCGATGAATTTTGGGGAGGATCCATATACGTTCATAATACGGCTGTAGATGTTGCCGAATTCCTTGAGTCCAAAGAGTCTTGCGCCATGGGCAGAGTCATTGAAGGTGAAGGACTAGTCAACATCAGCACAACGGGGACCAAAAGAGGCGAGCATTACTTTGGGATGAACGCACTGTCGTGGCGTAAATGGGTACAGCGCGTGCGTTTGTTGCTTTGTCGGGCTCGTGTCTGAATGGAATATGTTTAGTTTTTTTGGTTGTATCCCGGAGAATGCCAAACGAATGAGCGACTTACCCAGCATGCAACTGCAGTGTCTCAAACCTGGGTGCCTGGCTTTGTTCACTCATTTTGAAATGTGCTTTGATACGGTCCAGTCGAGATTTTGCTCTCATGCACTACCGTGCTATCCTAGAGGTAGATCCACGCAATATGACAAGGAACCAGCTGGCAATGCGTCTTCTCACTGAGACTCGCAGAAAAGGAGAATGCGAAAAAGCTATGAGTGTGATAGATACCCCGCGATTCTTGGCCTTGGTGAAGCACGCAATTCCAATAAACGCCTTCGAAGCCCCTCCCCCACTGATGAACTTTTGCATATGCCGAGTTGGTGCATTGGCGTGGGAGCCTAGTACCTGGTAGGTAAGGTGAGCTGGTATTGCGAGAGATCTACCCTCAGAATCTGCAGACCCTCGGCTAAATCGAGCGCTAAACCAAAACGATATTCTATTCTACTCTTGCTGGCGCTCCAAATGACCAAACGTCAAAGTGTGCTACAATGCCATGGGTTTTCCATTGCCAGCAATATGGTGAGGCATACCTCAGGCATTTCTTGGAGAGAATGGCTGCATCCTCTGCAGCTCTCAGTATCTGCCCGTTCGCACTTCAGGAGCGGCAGGCGCCTCCTTCTGAAAATGCCGACCTCGATCCCTTGCATATTATACCTGCACGAGCGCGAAGTCTCAAAGTCCAGAATGCCTTTCATTGTGATCCAGCAGTCCGTGGCTTCATCTGTTCTGTCTAAGCCCATTCGATATTGAGGCTCTTCGGCTGCCGTGGAACAGTGCAAAAGTTCTCTTTATTCGGTAACATGTACGAGACAGGCAGTTGATATGGCAAGATCGACAGTCTTGCAGTAGTTGTATTCATTGTTCCAGTCTCGACAATCTGCTATCTCCGATACGTTTGCTCTTCTTGGGTATTCATGCCTCATAATCCGTTTAATCTTGCCCTACCACAGCTCAGAGGGCTGGAAAAGTCCCCTCAACTCATTCTTACGTATTGCATCAGGACTGTCAAAAGACTCAATCTGCAGAAAATAAGGCTATTCCGCGTGGCAAACACAAAACCCTTGTTTTTCGAACTTATCCAAGAACTATACCCAATGGACCACCCCCACATCAGAGACCTCATTTGCGAAGCCAATAGCGACGAGATAAAGCCTTTATGGGCCCAGCTCGAGCAACTTGTATGGAATGGAAATGACGATTCTGACCCTGAACATTTCGACCTTCCGCATTTACGCCCTAAGCAATGCTGGGAAAAATTGACCTACGCTTCTTATGTGGAGCTGCTGGAGGAAGCCAATCCAGGTCGAAAGGTGGACAAGAATGTGGTGAGACGGTTGTTACGCAAGCGATTGCTGCCAATGTACTGCAGTTACAATGCTAGTGTAAGGAAGAGATGGGAGGAAAGGGTCAAACAACTTCTGAAATATGAGGAGCGCTTCTGGAAGAAGAGAGGACAGTTGGAACCAGATCCGACAGACAAGTAAATCTCAGTCTGGTGAGCTATCTTGCGCTATCAATTTCATGGCTGCCCTACGTATCTACCTCCAAGTGGGTTCCCAAGCAGCTAGTGACAATGCAGCCTTTTTGCAGTAAATTTCATGCCTGATAGTATTCTAGGCAGTACGATGATTCAGAATACCATCATTTCTGCAGAGACCTTGCACAGGACGGGCCGAAAGATGCATTCAAGATCGCCATTCTACCCTCTGTTGGCCCAATGTTGCTATGCTACGGCGACACTTTAGGACTTAGACAGCTTAGTTGAACTTGATCGGCTGAGAGATCACACATCGCGTAGAACTTAGTGGGTATACTTCAAACCCGACGATTTCATTTATTATCATACAAATGAACAGACTATCTATCCGGACTTGTCTGCCTCTATCTCTGATCTATCACCCCAGTGTTCTAAATCTGTACAACCATAGCCATAATCATTAGCAATTTGACAGGTATGGTTTCCTCGCTCAAACTCAGCTACTTCTAGGACTCTGAGACATTCACACCAACATAAACTCCAGATTGCAAAAAGTGCATGCTCTTCATCAGTGGGGGCAAAAATATACCATAATGACGCGCCCGGACATGTTCCTTCACCAACCCTCAATTAACTCAAGATGCGGCCTGATGGCTTTCCTAAATGCGACTCCCGTCTGATGTGTGATTCCGGGTAGCGCCTGCCCTTCAGGGAATGTAACGCTATAGCGTCCGAACAAAGCTGCTATTACACATTTCATCTCAAATCTCGCAAACTCTTCACCTATGCATTTGTGCGGACCGGCACCAAACGAGATGAAGGTACAAAGCTCCCTTGGTACAGTTGCGCCACCGTTCAACCACCTCTCTGGCTTGAACTCTTTGGCATCGTTGCCCCACAACTTGAACGAACGATGGAGTGCCCAGGGTGATATACTCAGGGATGTGCTCTTAGGTATTCTGGTATTGACAAGAGTAACATGCTTCGTTGGTGTCCGTCCAGTCCAGCTGAATGCACTCTGAAGTCGCATAACTTCGTTGAAGACAGCGTCGAGATATGGCATGCGCGCAAAAGTTTCCGGGTTAACTGTTGAGCCTGGGTTGCAGGGCGGCAGCATCTCTCGTATTTCGTCTCGGAGCCGCGTTTGACTTTCTTGGCTCTGGGCCAACAAGTAGACGGCCGAAAGGAGACCGACAACCGTACTGTGAACACCACCGCTTTGGAACATCAAGGCCTGGTCTTGCAGTTCCTCAAATGACATGGTATGGATATGGTTTGTACGCATAGCAGAATCGATGATGTCCATGTCATTTTTCTCAACGTCTATCTTGGCTGAACGGCGGCGCTTCGCTTCAATGACCTTTTTGCAGATCTCGCGCACCTTTAGAATCTGCCGGCCGGTGCGTCGATTGAATCGGATGGGAAGTGTGTTCACAAGCCATGTTGGCAAGACGAAAGCCAAAAGTATACGATTGCGGTTGTCCGTGGATGGCGCCATAGCGTCTCGATATCCCTGAAGAGGTCGCCAGTATAATTCGGGTGAGGACAGAGCTTTCCAATCATGCGTCATACTCGCTTCGCCGGTTATATCGAACACTGTTCGTCCGAAAATATCGTCCATGTTGCAAATTTGCTTCGAGTCTTCTCGTCCTAAAGTCTCACCACCCTGGCGTTGCTTGTCCGTGCGGATAACCTCCAGCATCTTAATCGACTTTCTCCAGAAAAGAGGACAATATACACTCTTGATCTGGCCGATGCGGAAAAGCGGTTCCATCATTCTCCGCTGCTTTTTGTGGAATTCACCCTCCGTGACGACCAACGCGGTTGCCCCCGATACCCGCTGCAACTGTGTTTTTGCACCATATTGTTTCTCCATTTCAACCGCACGTAGACGCATAGCCTCGTTGACGCTGGCAGGCGATGTAAGTAGCAGTCGTTCGCTGTTCAAGAAGCCGAAATACCGGATACACTCGGCATCCGGCAGTTCGTTGATCCATCTCTCGAAGTGGAAGGCATTTGGCTCTTTAAAGAGCCTCTTGAGCAGAGGAGGCTGCTTTGCTGTAGGCAGATGGCGAAGAGGACTAATGCAAAATGGGTAGATGAAGGAATTGTATAAGAGAAGAAAAGTTATTACTGCAAAAAGTGTGACAGTAAAGATAATGGGAAATCGGATGGGAGAGAACGATCCATCAACGAACCGGACCCATATCAGTGTTGTGGATATGGCAACAACAAAGCAACGTCCCAGTGAAGTCTGGAGAGACATCGCCGTTAATCAGAAGCCAAAGATGGTCCTGCAGGAGGAGAGTCCGAAGTAAATGCCTAGCTGATTCGTTCATGCAAAGGAACCACGAGCCTGATATACGGATTCTGCTTAGATTAAAATGGAAATTGGTTGTCAGGCCTTTCTGGGCCTCCCTCCAACTCGCTCTCCATGCAACCAGCCACGAGTTTCGAGTCATTTTCTTGGTTTCTTGCTAGTCGGGTCCCTGAGCTGAAATGCGAATCACCCGATACTAGGGCGAGACAGGATCTCGGTTGGCCGGATAGTCTATTCTGAAAGAGATTGGCAAGCTTCGAGGATGCACTCCCAGGGCGCAGAGACGGGCACGGCGGTGCCACTAACACGACTGGGACTCCTCGCTCGGCGAAGTCATAGCTCGCGGCTTGCCCGAAGCGTCAGCGCCGGAGTTGCGCCAATCACACCCCCTGACTACCATTTCGATGTGCTCGTTTCCATCACGGGCCCGAAACGAGCCGTCGCCTTCATCTCAGACCGCGGTTGACAGAACTAACGAAACCAGCGACGCATTTGACATCGAAACACGCTCATGAGTGAGCGCACCCTTGAGCGTCCACGTGGCGCTCAGGCCGTTCTATTCACTGGCGTTGGAAAACAAGCATATCGCAACAACTGATTACTTCGTGCTCAGTTCGTGGTGTAGTAGCTAAGCTACAAAGGACTACACGTCCGAGAACTTCACCAGCTGCCTTCGACAGCGCCTGCTCCAACACTGGCACGCTACAGAAGGCGTACTTGGACGCCTTTGATGGTGCTGACACAATCTGTTTGGTTTCAGGGAAAAAACAAAAGGCCAAGGACGCAAGTACCAGGCTTATGGGTAGCGGCATTTGGTCGTTAACTGGCTAGAGTAGCACTACTGCGCATTCAGCCATGGGACTAATTCTAGAATTGTACCAACCTCAAGCTCTGGATTTCATCGGCATCGTGCGCCTTGCCACTAAAGACATCGAGACACTCTTTGAGCAAGGTCTGTACGACGCTATACCCAAAAAAAGATTGATGTGCTCACGCTAATTCTGTCAGCTCCCATTCGCTTAATATCCTGGACAAATCTCGAGCTTGGGCTAAAATCACCACAGCAAATTGGTGTAGAGAAGAGACCTTGGCGACGAACGGCTGTAGCCTTACTGATCAGCCCGTTGCAGCCACAATTCATGCCAGTCGCCTGGAGTTCAAAGTGAGGACCGAGAAACACTGTCGACCCGTTGCCTTCTAGGTTGAGGATGGTGGGGCGAAGTCCGTCTCCACCCCAATCACAACCGCATAAAATTGATAGGCTTTCACCACGCCCCGTCTCATCGATCATGCCATGATTCAAGGGGCATACGCGAAGAAACCCGCCAAGGCAAGGCCTCAGCTTCTCCGCTCTATACGTGCTGGATCACAGCGCACCGAGGAAGCTGCATGACTCAAGTTCTCATTGGCCACGTAGGTAGAGAAACAACTTAAGTGAGTGTTGGTCAATCTGTACAGAGCATCTAGCTCAGTGTTCCGGTTCGATCTCGGGAACCGGGGCCACCCGTTGGAGCATGGCGCATCAGATCCTAGCCATGCCATCGGTTGTCCCAGAGCGCGTGCTAGTAAGCAATCATATACATAAGAGATTTGCTAAGAACCCAACTGGATGGATTTTCCCTCGAAATAGTTCTCGCCGGTTCGCACCGTATCCGTGCCATTCAGCTCGGTACTTCCGCTTGAACCCATGCGGCCTGAGAACAGGCCTAACGTATAGCATAAACCACTGCAGAACCACACACAGGGGATGCTCGTCACTTAGTTGTTATTCACAAACTCATACTTAGCCAAAGCTGCTCTCTTTCTTATATCCACCTGCTTGGTGACTTGTCCCTTTTGTCCCTTTTGGCTCTTACTTTGAGGCAGCACTGCAAAGGCGGTTTCTTTTAAATTATGTCTAATGGAGGTGGAAGTCCCAGCTCGGAAACGCATTTCGGGACGGAAAAAGTCTCCTCTGCTTCCAAAGATACGGCTTTAACCACTGAAAATGAGCATCTGAGAGAAAGCCCCGGCCGAGACGACCCAGACAAAACAAGTGCCGAAACATCTTACGTCGATTGGAACGGACCTGAGGATCCCTACAATCCGATAAACTGGCCCATTATTCGCAAGATACCTGCGGTGTTGGGCATTTGCTCACTGGCGTTCGTGTCTTCATTTGCAAGTAGCATCTTCGCGCCTGCGTCGATACAAATCGCTGAAGAGTTTCACGTATCCGAGACGGTGGCTAATCTCGGAGTCAGCCTTTACGTCCTCGGGTTTGCAGCTGGTATGGCTTCCTGTGCGACAGACATAACTATCGAAGTACCCTAACATGCCAACAGGTCCCTTGCTTTGGGGCCCACTCTCGGAAGCATATGGTCGTATGACCCCGCTCTGCGCTGCTTTCCTTGGTTTTACGATCTTTCAAATTCCTGTGGGTGTTGCCCAAAATGCAGCAACAATCCTGGTCTCGCGCTTGATCTGCGGCATTGCCGGGAGCGCAGCCTTCGCCATTCCTCCGGCTATGGCAGTAGACTTCCTTACCCCGGCACAACGACTATTCTGCATCAACTTTTACATGACTTTTACTTTTGTGGGTCCTGTCGCAGGGCCTATAGCAGGCACGTATCTGACCGTCAATTATGGGTGGCGCTGGACGGCCTGGACCTGCTTAATCCTGGGCGGGGCTGCTGGTCTGGCTGCGGCGCTGGCCATTCCTGAATCTTGCGCCGAAATCTTGCTTCAGAGAAAAGCGGCCAAATTACGGAAGCAGTCTGGTGACGCTCGATTCATCTCAAAGCGAGACGCAGAGCCAGTCACGGCACGTGTGCTCCTCACGAAGTATCTTGCAAGACCCTCGCTTATGCTTGTGCAAGAGCCGATAGTAAGTCCGAGAGATCATGCTGTCTTACTGTTGTCTCTGACTGTCTCATTAGCTTTTGATCATGACAATCTATTCTTCATTCATTTACGGGATACTCTATCTGCTCTTCTTTAGCCTTCCCTGGACCTTCACCAACATCAGGCACTGGTCGGCTAAGAGCGCATCCCTTTCGTTCCTCGCAATTCTCGTCGGTGTCTTCATAGCCTGCTTCGGTACCGCGTACAGTGATACAACGTGGTGGCTCAAGCGATTTCTCGCCCGCGGCCGTCAATTCCTACCCGAAGACCGTTTGCCGCAGGTCATGATCAGCGCCATCTTAATGCCTGCCGGTCTCTTCTGGTTTGCCTGGACTTCTTCAGCATCAGTTCCTTGGCCAGCTCAGGTGGTCGCCCTTGTCCTCGTGGGTATCGGCATCGTGTTGAATATGCTGTCCACGACCACATATCTTATCGACGTGTACCAGTTGTATTCCAACTCGGCTATCGCGGCCTACGTGTGCATCCGCTCCGGCACGGCTTTTGCGTTCCCGCTTTTCGCGGAGCAGATGTTCGAGCGTCTGGGTGCTGCTTGGGCGGCAAGCGTCCTTGCGTTTATATGCGTGGCATTAGCCCCGGCGCCATTCCTCTTCTGGCGCTTCGGCAAGAAGATCCGTGGTTGGTCGCGATACTCTTTTTGACTTTCCGCTGGGCCGTAGGCATGCTTTTTCTGATGACTGCGATTAATCCTGTTTCTTTCCGTTTGGTTGTCTGCAGAGCGATACTGATTTGGCAAGCTCGGCCGAACAATAAATTGCTATGATACAACGTGGATCGATGACGATAAAAATGTATTACAACCAATCATCTGGACAAAATGATTGAGTGTTCTTGACAATGTTCGATGGCGAATTCGGCGAAACGAGTGTGCGTGCGTGCCGAAATCACCGCGTCGTGCTTTTCATCGAGTCGGATGCTCGGAAAATATGCTGTGGGAACTAGATGCTCCAACAGCCAGCTGAAGCTGGAATTCAGCTACTTGGGTAGGAGGACAAGTCCTGTCAGACCAGATAGTCTTGAGAGGAGCAGGCAAGGTCATAGAAACCAATTGAAAATTACTGCTCAGAGAGCTGTTGGCACCCGAACTTCAAATCAATCGAAGTAGGCTTTCTTCGCAAGCAGCAATTTTACAAATCATTGACCAGAATCTGAGTCTTTTTCGGTGGACATGTAGTCGTTACCAGTCGAATTTGATATTACGAATGGCGAAGGGAGTACCAATGTCTCCGCTCACTTCGAGCACAAGCAGTGACAGAGCAGTAAATTTCCATATTCTTTGTAGTTGAAGCCGAATGCAAACAATGGGTGGTATTTCACCTATACTACCCAACGACCTCCTCGCTCCGCAGCTCGGAGGTTACCAGCACTGCACCACCTCCTGCCTGACCTGGGACCTGCATATCCACAGTCGTCCGCTTCACGTCCGCAATCACCATCACCGTCTCCCCCTGACTCGTGTAATCCGTCTCGCACGCCACTCTTTCCCTTCCCTCCTCCCCCT
>JAGFVP010000101.1:0-92806 GCA_021031095.1 Bathelium albidoporum
ATAAGATGTGTTTTTTAATAAATCTTATTTTTATGATTTAAATATACACGAATTAACAGTAGATTAGGATCTTACAGAATTCACTGAAATTAAACTTATTTTAACTAGCTAACTAAAAACACTTAATTCATATGAAACAGTACAGCTGTTTAACAGTTATAAAGATAAAAATAAATCAATTCCAGCAGTTTTAGGCCTGCTCACGTCGCCAGAAGTTAAGAGGGTGAAGATAAAAGTTAATTAAGGAGATTAAATAAAATAAAGTCACACTGGTGTTAAATAATCTTAGTCTTAGTTTTAGTAGCCTAAAGGCACACCTTAAAGCGCATTATAGCCACTTAATACTGATTTAAATAAAGGTAATATTATAAATAAACCTAAAGCTTATAGACCTAAAAGAGCTTTTTACTTTTAATAAATTAATCAGGACGATTCTTATAAATATATTTTTACCGTAACAGCTGTTACTAGACCTTCACGATTATATTAAAATAATTTACCACCTTTACTAAAATATTATAAAAAGTACCTTAAACACCCTTATTAAGCGCAGTTTTAATAAGCTATAAACACAGAGTTTAAAGCGCTATTAAGTAAGGATACCTTTAAGATTATATAAAAGTCTGTAAAAACACAGCTATTACCCTTAAAATAGGTATAAACGTATAAATTTAACAGTAATAGCTACCTTAAGAAGTATAAAACTTATCTGTGTGTATAAGGTGATCTTTAGACAGTAAAAGATAATAAAGATAACAGATTTATGACACCTACTATTAAGGTTTTTTAAGTGTTTATAATGTTTACAGTAGGGATGGACCTAAAGACTAAACAGCTGAATATTAAGAACGCCTACCTAAACAGTAAGCTGCCAGAACTAATTAACGTACAGATAGTAAAAAAAATCAACCTTTAACAGTTAGAAGTTCATACAGAGGCTTAGGAGTATTATTTACGGCTTACTTATATATTATACGGTTTTAGGCCTTTAGGAAAGTTTTAGTGGAAGATTTTATCCACTGTTTTTATAAAGATCAGACTGTGACAGGTGTTAAAACAGCCCTGTTTTTACATAAATTATAAAAGCTTAATTATTATCTTTTACGTGAATGATATTATCACAGTCTTCCTTAAGAGAATTAAGCAGAGAGCTGAAAAAATACTTAATAATATTAAGAAATGATTTAACTGTACAGATATGGGCTAAACTATCTGGTTTTTAGGTATAAGGATTCTTAAAGACTGTGAGATATGAAAGCTATAACTCTACTAAGATTCGTATATTAAGAAGGTCGTATATAAGTTTAACCTTAAGGATTTACCTAAAACACACATATTTTAGACATTTTTTAAGCTGATACCCTAAGATTCACATATAAAAGCCAGCCTTTAGGAGATTAATATATTTAAGTAATAAATTAGTTTAATAAATTATAGTGCTTACTGTATCAGACCTAATATTACTAAGGCCTTAAATAAGCTAGTTTTATACGTATTAAACCCTGTTAAGAAGCACCTAAAAACTATCAACCACCTGATCAGCTACCTTAATAACATAAGGTTTTACGCTATTAAATACTCAGCCAAAAACAGTTTAAACCTTCACATCACACTTATGTTTAACTGTTTAGTAGATACCTTATTTACTAATATAAAAAGACACCGTAGTGTATAAGACTATATTATTATACTGTTTAGCGGTATAATAAATTAGGGATTATTAAAACAGTCCACAGTAAGTTTATTAACCATAAAAACAGAGTTATATACCCTTATATATAGCTGTAGAAAAACTATTTAGTGGAGTAACTTCTTTAAAAAGATTAGATTTCGTACAGGTGAAGACTTAATAATTAAGAACAATAATGCTCAGATAATCAGGGTAGTAAGCCTTAAGGACCCATATATATTAATAAGGCTTTGTTATGTTAATATAGCTCAGTACTGGCTGAAAAAGGTGGTCCAGAATAAAATACTGAAAGTTAAGTGGACGCCCACGAATAAGATGATTACTGATGGATTGACAAAAAGCTTGACCAAACAGAAACACCTTCAATTCTTACAGTTACTTAACCTGGTTGATATCACAAACAGGATCTCAAACAGCCTCTCATCCTCCTGAGGGGGTGTGTCAAGGTTGTACAAAGGGCTGCCAAAACAGCCACAGTACCAAACTCTGGAAATTCGGCTGTTCCAGACCTCACAGCTGATAAATCAAGGGGTTTCAGAAGGATGAGATCCTGGCAGGTGTACAGAGGATGATTTGTGTATATAAGCAGCTCAATTCCCATAGAGATTGAATCAAGAGAGGTGCTTCCGAACTGTGATCTGTAAGATTCTTAACACTTGTTGCATTGGTACAATATACCACATTGATCAGGACCAGCTTTTGTTACCGCATATTATTGGAAATAACATCCTCACGCCTAATCAGATGAACATCATTTGGGACTTATCGATCGGAGCAGCAATCGAATCAACCGCATACGCGTCGAATTGCTATCAAAGCAGCCCCACGTTGATAGTGAGAGCTGGAACTGGAGTCAATTGAGAACGCACATTACGTGTGGTGAGCTGTATCTGCTGAATATTAGGTGCTACAAGCCGCGTCGCCTGTTCACCTGTTGATATTGTCATAGCTGCTGAGAATACTCTCACAGCTGCTGGACCACCGTGCCCGTGGTCAGGTGAAATTACTGTTCAGCTGCCAGAGAACCTCCGGAACAGGTATTCATAGAGGTTCGCCCTGCTGGCTGTTTCCTGAAGACGAACAATCCCGGTATCTTATCGATCGAATTCTACGGAAAGAACAACGCCATGAACCCGGCCAGACATAAAAGAGTTAGTATTACATATTAAGATGGCAGGGATACACTCTGAATGACCCGGAGGCGGAGACCTGGGTAAAAGAAGATTTACTGCGTAAAGAGGTTCTTGAAATGGTGGAACAATACGAAAGAGAGTATTCTCGACATCCCCAACAACTGTTGGAAGGAAGATCCATTGATTGGGTGGCATTACCACGTTTGGCACTAGCGCAGGCTGTATATATTCATCCCTCACGGTCCTCAGAGACCTTATTTCTTTCAACCACTTCGTACATGCACTTCGGCTCCATCTCACACCTTTAACGACAACTTCCGAAGCCTTCACAATGTTCTCAATCCCCACAGCGATCCCATCAATCAAATCAAATTCAAGTACGATAATCCTAACCCGCTTCATCCCCTTTTGGCACCCGGCTTCGTAAACGCTTGACCGGATTTGGGTTACATGATATCCTGCTACTACGGATATCCTCGATCAGGGCGACCTGGTCAAAGAGATGCCGCCGAGAAGAAGGGATCGAAAGAGGTCACCATAGCTCCTTAGGTTCGTCTGAATCCAAGGACCTGTGGAACGACTCTGCGTCGGGCGACCGATTGTATTCAAAATCCACTGTTCACGTTCCTCTTACGTCATATCGCTTCACTTCCGGCAAACTTTCTTTACTTCTCCCCTCTGACTCATGTCTGTTTGAGTCACAAGCGCTCCTGAGCCTTCCCAAGTGAGTGACCCTTCCCAGTCGGGCTTAGCGCAAAAACTCCCATTCATGTGTCTCGCGCACCTTTGATTTCCTTCCTTTTTCTGTCCTTCGCACTTCTGACCATCAAATTCATTAAGCAGTCTTATGCAATCCAATACTTTACAAATTCCGTCACTTTCATCAATTCTCAGTAGTTTTCATCAAAGTCTCACTCAAAAGAAAACATCTCTCTCAAGTTTTAGCTATGGCAGGACCTTCGAAGAGATCTGTTGACCCTCCGACCGCCTCTATGTCTTCTCCTGATCCTCTTCTTACTCGTCCGAAACCACAGCCAAACTCCCCTGGCATTTCAATTACCGCTACCTCCCACCTTTTAGACGGCACAGCGAACGCGGACTTTTACAACCTTAAGAAAAACCTGATCCGCAAGAGAGACCATAACGTAGAAGCTAGTCGTGAGTATTTTGACGGACTTATTGCAATTCACGCTCTCGTTCCCCAAGGCTCCGAAGATATTGACATTCCTGGGCCTGTCTCCTTGGGAAAATTTGAGATCATTGAGACCAGTCTGCAGCACACGAGCCTCTCTGTAGAACGCTCCCTCTCGGCAGCCGCGTCCGCATCCTCGGTTGCGATTCGCTTGATCGACTCCTCCTTCAGAGTATACACAATCTCTGGCGAGAATAAGGCCGGTAATTGTTGGACCAAACGCTTTTCCACAGCCAGGGTGGCGATTTCGTCCACCACCGTTTTGCGCGTAACCTTTTAGAATGTCAGCTTCGAAGTCACCTGGAGATGAGAACGAGATTCTTTACTTTGTAATAAGCCTCCATCACGTCAATAGCTGCATAGCAAGCGTACTGGTCCATGTTTGCTTCCGTGCTCTGGCTGAGTTTGGCAACCAACTCATTGATACTGGAGAAAGCGTAGCAATCGGAATAGCCATCCTTGGAAACGTTTGACCGCAAGATGTTTGCCAATTCGTCTTGGCGGCGTTGGACCTGTACTTTCCGGATCGTGTCTGTAAGATAGTGATTATAGGTAATTGGATGACCCGACACATGAACCAGCGGTCGCGCAAGGCGAAGACCCCAACACTTCCATTAGCACGGTGGAGAAAAAGGGAATCAGGGAATGCATTAATACCCATCTTGTCCTTGCAAACGAATTCGTACCTCGCTTGGAATTCGTGAACAATACTAGTTCGGATGGAGCATGGGAAGCCAAAGTCTTGGACCCCGTACCATATGCTGGCCTCGACGACTTGACCTGCCAAGTCGTCCGTCCATGCCGCGAAGGCGCCTACGATTGCCGTGATCTCGCCGACCATGAACTACCGGACTTGGGTAAAGTCGTCGCTCCAGAAGAAGCTTACAATGCCTTGCAATTTGGAAGGGCACAAGATGTTCTCGTGCGCTCGCAGAGCGCAGGCCAGACTATCAAGCGCAAAATCAAGACCCTCGGCCACCTCGACGATCGCTTCAAGGCTCAAGGCTCCGACTATGGTAAACATTTGCAGAACCTTGTTCTAGGCAACTCTATGGATCCCGTATACCATGCGAACCTATTCACGGAAGGAAATGGTTTCCCTGGAGCGAATACGGAAGCGCTTTACTCGGATGTCGACAACTTGTGCAAGCCCCTCAACCCGAATCAGCGCAAAGCGGTCCGCCAGTATACCAACGCTCCAGACGGTTTTGCCTTCACTACCAGCCCAGCAGGGACCGGCAAAAGCACTGTGGGAAAAGTCATAGCTACTTTACTTGCAAAACAACGTCCGGATTTTACTGAGATCAATCACTGGCAGGCTCTGGTGACGATTCCGATCAACCAGTCTTGTAGTGACATGGTTAATGAATACCACAACTACATGACCAAGCACCTCAAACGCGAACCAATGCTCAGTCGACTCTATCCTCGATCAGTCGAGGATGAGGTTGTTAAGCAGCAGGCAAAACGAGCACGCCCTGCTGATCGCCCACAAATCAATCTGCCAGTCATCGGTAACATTACGGAAATTATTGCAGGGCAGCAGATCATCAAAGCCGTCCAAGATTCTAATTTCCATGAATATGGCATTAAAGACAAGCGTCTTACCAATATCAAACTCACAATGGGCACTTGGATACTACGCTTCGCAGGATGGAAAGAATACCGATATGATCCACTCGCATAACCACAACGCTTTGCTCATTTCAACTGCATGTATACCAAGTACTGTGATCCTAGGAAGGACTGGAATCCCACTGACAATCAGGTCTTGACAGACACGATCACAGAACTGACCGCGTATGCCTTATCACGCATGGATGTGGTAATTACGTATTATGGTATTCACCGAAAACGAAGAAGAGAAGAAGCTTGCATTCGTGAGATGTGGGCCGCGAGCTGCTTATATACATGACTGCTGCTGCTGTGCTGCTTCTGAACCCTTCCAAAGCCACTTCCGAACCTCTACTAATGCTGCTTCCAAGCCTTCGTCTGTTACTTCCGTAACATTACGACTCCGTCTACTATTGCGGAAGATGAATGTCATGACGCTCTCAGTCAAGTTCGTCTTGTCGTTGTCGACGAAGCTGCACGCTGCCCGGAAGTCGATACTCTGACCGCTATTGCATGGTTCCGAAATCCAAAGGTGGTCGGATTCATGGGCGATATTGAACAAGGCGCCTCGGTTAGTTCAACACCCATGGACAAAGGACAATTCGTATGCCAAGGATTCATGTCCTTATTCAGTCGAGCAATTATTAACGGTGCCAATGCAATTTATCTCGATTTGCAAAACCGTTATCAACGAGACATCGCCTCGCTTATTGGACCCATTTTCTACAACGGCAAGTTGCAAACCAATTCTGAGGTTGGACGTCGCATTGAAGCAGACACTTGCAAGAACGTTGCACGGCTGTTATTCAATATTGACAAACATTACGTCTGGGTCAACATGAATCAAGGCTGGGCTCAAGCCACCAGCACCAAATCGCAATACAATCCCACGAATATCAAGATTCTCGCGGGAACTGTATGTCGCCTCATAGATAATGGTATTCCGCCAAGCGAAATTGGGATTCTCACTCCATACGAAGCCCAGTACAAACTCTATCGCAGGGTCAGCATGTGGTTACAGACAAAGTACCCCAACCTTGGCCTGTCAAGCATTGTGGTCGCCAAATTTGATACTTTCTTAAGGTGGCGAACGCTCTGTGATCTTGTGCGACTTCACTATCGTACACGCAGCAGGCCTCCTAGCCAAAGGTTCACGCATCTTGGCAGGTATCTCACGAGCGAAAAATCTCCTCATCAATTTTGGAAACATTTCTGAAATTGAGCCTATCCGCGAGCTCCGCAATCGTCCCTTGAAGCGTCTCATTACCAAAACCAAGACAATGAGCGCCGTGTACGATTGGAAATCCACGGACGACGAACACAACGAATCACTACTAGGACCGGGGTTCATGAACCTCATACTGTTACGGAAGTAGCATATGGAGGTTCGGAAGTAGCATATGGAGGTTCGGAAGCAGCTTCAGAAGGCTTGGAAACAGCACTCAACAGTGCCAATCATGTATATAAGCAGCTCGTAGCCCACATCTTACCAATTCATGCTTTTCCCCCTCTTCAATCTGGCCATTACCATATCAGGGCATGCCAGAAGAAATGTCGCCCCCAAAACCCTACACAAATTGTAAAGGTTGAATTCACATCACGGTGCCCCCCATTAAAATCCTAGCTATCTTATCAGCCGAATTTTTTAAACAAAAAGAATTGGAAAAGGATTGAACTTAGACTTTTGAATGAGGGTCTCCTTGATCTGATTTTAAGCAGCCACGGGCTGCCATCGTTTCATTTGTTACTCTCTGATGTAGCTATTCTACCTTCCATCAGAGAACGTCAAAGCTTTACATAGACTGTAAGCTTAATCTCAACTCGCGGAGCCCCTCATTCAAATCCCGGCTATTTTATTGACTAATTTCTTTTCTTAAAAATCGGTGATGTATTAAGTTCATAGTTTTGACTGAGGGTCTCCTCGATCTAATCAGCCAAGGGATGCGGATATTTCTTTTGTCACCTCCTGTTAGGACGGGCATGCATTCTTACACCTTCTTTGATCGATCTCTTCTTAGTGCTTGCTAGACACTCCCATCGCATAGTCATGCCCAGTCTGATCCAACATAAAGCGCTTTGGGTCAAGCGGATTTAGTCGAAACCCGGCTTAAGAATGGCCCGGCGCAGTTGCTCACTAATACCCAGTCTACACATAGAGCCATCCCAATCATCACCCGGAACAACAGCGTTGATATCCCGGAGATCAAACTACTGCTGTGATATCATGAAAAAATCACCAAAATCGTCGCGCATACACGGATCTATATTCTTTCATATCTGAAAAAGATGATTCGCTGTTTGGTCGTTAAAGCCCAGGATCTTATATATTTCTGCTGAGTGAAGGATGAGCGGGATTTCAATCACCTTATCATCTGCTGTAACTAAGGAATTTAATGAACTAGAAGGCGGTGATACAGATGGTTTTGATGAGGTGAAAGACACGCGTGACAGGTGAGTCTTCGTCGCTGGAGCGATTCTGGAACCTGCGGCGGCTGATGCGGAGTTTGTTTGGTCCTGCTGAGGAAAGTTCATTACGCGACGCCAGCTAATTTGCATCCTTTGCGTCAAAGAGCCGCTCATTGAGCTCCTCATTATCGGCCATGATTCTGACTTGCGCCTGATAAGATTGCCCGTAAGCCCAAGGCTGGATGTGGGCTTGCAGATGATTTCGCGAATATGCACAAGCGAATATGCATAAGTGAGGAGGTTGATTTGACACCCAGTGGACAAACGCCGATTTGCCGACCTCGTTGGTCAGCTTGCGTCATCTCTGCATGGCTTGAGGGGCAATAACCTCAAGATGAAAATGATCTTTAATTCCCACCTAGCTATCACCTAAAATATGGCTTCTCTCATTTTACCGAATGTCTTCGTACGACAGATATCGCGAGCGGCATTAAAGACCGGTCGAAGGCCATTCAAACCTCCGGCAGGAGCGCGATGCCTTTACCAAATCTCCCGAGCAACCCCATCAGTGCCCTCTGGTCGAAGACCCATACCACCAAGCAGTGGCCGAATAGCGCCAGCTGCGCAGCCTAGCCGGCGGACAATTTTCATTCAGACAGAGGACACGCCAAATGCAGATGTGAGCGACTTGGCAACGCATTGGGCAAATAACATCAAGCTGACAATATTCTTGAGGCCCAGTAATTCAGACCAAGCCATCAGGTTCTTCCGAAATACTTTCCGTTACCTTTCCTCGAGTACCTCAATCCTCGCTCGACTCTTGCGTCTCCGCATCCCTCCCTGCTCGCCGCCCAATTACTGAATGTGGACGGGGTCACATCTGCGTTCTACCGAAGCGACTAAATCACGGCTACGAAAGACAGCGGAACCGCATGGACGCATGTAGAGCCAGAAGTTTTCAGCTTGATCGCGGAGACAATCAATCAAGGGCAGCCAATAGTAGACACAGTAGAGAACAAGGCGGGTGAAGCAGGACAAGAAGGCACTCAGCATGACAGCCTAGAGTATGACGAGAATGACAGTGAGGTTATGCACATGATCAAGGAATTGCTAGAACCGCGAATCAGACCTGCAATACAAGAAGACGGAGGCGACATTGAGATCCGCGGCTTTCACGAGGGGCAGGTGCTGTTGAAGCTCCGGGGTGCATGCCAAACTTGCGACTCCAGCAGTGTGACGTTGAAGAAGGGCATTGAAAGCATGCTTATGCATTATATTGAGGAGTTACAAGGAGTGCAGCGGGTGATGGATCAGCAGGAAGAAATGGCGATGGAGGAGTTCGCTAAGTTTGAGGAGAAGTTTAGGCAACAGAAGGGGCCGGATGCTGTGGCTTCGACTGTAGGAAAGGGTAGTCTAAACATTGCCGAAGCGTGAGGTAGCCATCTCTATCTCCGAGTTTGCTTTCAATAATATACGTCCAGATTATAACAATACCGCGGAACTCCATCGGACCACCCAGTTGCGAGAAAAGTGGCGCTCAGACAGCCTGAGCACCTCCGCATTGCGAATGCCGCTTATTTTTGCAGCCATGTGCAGACGCTCTTGGATATCCCTTGTCCTGGTGTGCTGCCGAACTACCCTTCTAATCCCTGGTCAAAACAATCATTCTTACCTCGATACTCTCCCGCTTGGGCGCGTCTCTGTCCGCAGACTCGTCCTGAAACGCCGCATGTGGACATGCTTTCAATCCGTCAACGTCACTATGATCCCCAAGGTTCAACTTCTAGCTCACCTCTAAGGCCATTGGCCTGTTTTCTCGCATCAGAGTCAAATTGTACAAAGACAACGACTTCGTCTGGCGTCTGGCGACTCATCCAATACCACTTCTGGCGCGGATTGTACGTTACGTAGAAAAGACCCCAGACGAAGTCAGGGCTGACATGGTCGGTTTCGAAGCCGTCGTCTACAGACGCAGTTCGCGCATCGCACATTGCGAGGGGCGAGTCTTCCACTGGGTGATGTAAAGGGCGCCAAACGCTTGCGATTAGTCTATGAGTGTTGATCTAGCGTCTGATCGAGCGTTCACTCACTTGACTATGCGTGCTCTGTATCCCCCTTCGAGATACTTTTGAGCTTCATCGGCAGTAAGATATCGGCGCATGTGCTTGAAGCCCGAGTCCTTGCTATGATCTGTAATGCTCAACAGGACTGATTAACACTGATGATCCATACTTGTTGTCTCGCAGCCTGTGACAGAACAGAGCTATAGGTGCTGAAGCTGTTGAAACGTTTGGGATAAGGGATTGTATGGCCGTACCGATATGTACAGAGGATATGGGCGGAGCTGCCGCCGCCCGACTTGTAGTTTCACTGCTGTGATAATCAAGGTTTGATGTATCACTTCGACGAATCTACCCGTCTCAGCAGACTACAATGGCAATAGAGATCTGCGAATGACATACCCGGACATCGTAGCATATTGCCTTTTCGGTCTTGAACTCATCTTGTATGAGAGCTATCATCTGCTGACAGTAGGAACGGATCGCAGAGTCATCTGTCATGAAAGCGTAGGTAGAGGAATCTTGATGGGAGAAGAACTTAAAGCCTTCTTCGTCGTATGACATTTCCTTGCCCTTGAAGCTTCGTACATCGCACATCTCAATCTCATCAACTTTGTCGTACTTCAAATTGGATTGTGCCTCTCGGGGCACATTCGCTGCCGAGAATGTGAAGGTGTATGGCTTTTCATTCTGGTAGAGCTCAAGCGGGGAGATAAAGGACATGGATACGGGTTTCATATTGGCTTTGAAGGACGGGAGGCAGAGCAGTAAGAGAGGTCAAGCAAATGACGCTAACATCGCCCTACAGTGGCAACACGGGCGCCTTATATAGAGCTTACAACGACTTTGGAAGTACGTCTCCAGATACGGTTGTAATCACATCTCCTCTTATAATGGGTCAATTTGGGAAGTTTGAGAATGAAACTTTATTTTAGGAAAAGTTACATCGCACGATACTACCGAAATTTATCACGGCTGCACATGCAAGTCCTTTATATGCCTTGCTCAACCAAAATCGTCTCTTCTGGGATCACAATCAACTCTAGAGTACACCAATCATTCTACCATAGTTTCAGCTCTGTTGATTATGTAGAATCTGCCAACCATCTTCCTAGACACCCTCGGAGCGACTGCTAGTCAAAGCTCGCTGCGCATAAGGAGCATTTCTCCTTCATTAGACGCAAATCACTCTCCCCTTGGGTCGTAAACGATATAGCTTCTGCCATAGTCGGAGAGGCATTGCCTTGCTTTGGAGGCGTTTCGGCAACAGGTGAATATTCAATCTGTGACCAGGATTAGTCATGAAATGGCAATATGGGAATGTATGAATAGCACGTGGCTCGGATACAGGCGATTCATGAAGAGAGCGGATTTACTTCTGATGGTTCCTTCTCATAAGGCTTTAACTCAGGTTCTTGCACATAGCTTTTCCAAGGCTGTACCTTTTCATCTCCAGATAGTGCGGCCATTTTGTCCCTGTCGATGCAGTGGGTTTCCTCGTTATGGTTTTCTTTGGTGTTTGGACGAGCACCTATTATATTCGATTCGACGCTGAAGTCGGATTATTGGAGCCGGAGCAGTGATTGCTTTTTCTCAATACCCCGCACGGGGATTGAATGAGGTCCAAAACACAATTGAATCGTGGTGGGACATTACCAAGTCCTACTGGCTAGACTTGGCATATTGTTATCCTAGTTGGCCAGAGAGGATCACGGTGTCTTGGACAAGTATCCTCTGACTATGTGCCCCGCATTGTAGTCTGCCTCATGCGATATTCTCCATGATAGAAAATGTCTACACGTGTGTCGCTACTACTGGACGGATGCCAGCCTCAAATTCCTTCTGCATCCCAACCTGACATGCGGGGCATGGACTAGGCTGAGCCATCCACGACTTCAAGACGTCTATTGGCGGCTTCGGTTCAATTTTCGGTGACGGACATCTGCAGCTATGCGGGAATAGTCCCGACTTATTCTCCACACAGAAGATCCTACGCTTGAAGGCGTCGGAAAAGGCACACTGAGAAGTGGAGTGGCATTGGTGGTCAACCACAATCCCGCCTTTTTTATCAAATCAGCGACAGTTAGACGGGTCTCTACCGATCCTGTGGTCCAACCAACCTATCATACGATGCCAGATTGTCGTCTTCATCCGGGGGTATACCCAATATCTCTTGTCGAATCTCTTGGGCGAGAACTTTCGTGTTGCGCGCGTCTTCCTCCCTGTTTCTCTTCGTCAGGACCATGCTCATCAGATAGCTGCTTCTTCCAAGACCACCCCTACCTTCGTAGGCGTTCTGATATATGCTCAAAGCTTTAAGAAGCAACTCCCTAATGTGATATCAACTTCTGCAGACTGAGCTGTGTTAAATGGTCGTACTTACTCTGCTCCTGCATTGTCGTCTCGTTCATTCAAGAACCAGGCAACCTTGTATAGTGAAGCAGCAGTCTGATAATTCTCCCCCAACTTTTCTCTGCGCACGGAGAGCGCAAGCGTATGACACTTGAACGCTTCATCGAGTGCAGCCATAGCAATATAAGTGTTACCCAGATTGTAGTTGGAGCTATTTGAGTCAGTGTGCATTTTATCATACAAGGTATACGAATGCTCACAAGGCCGTACAGGTGTTTCCCAACCCTAAATTATCATCGTATAGGGCAATGGCTTCCTTCATGAGCTTGACTGAACTATCGTAGTGACCACGGAATCTCTCAAAGATGCTTTGAACGTCTAGGTTCAGAGCAGTGGAACCTTTGGCTTGGTCGGGGTATGCCGAATGTATCTCCCTCGCTAGTTTCAGATTTCTTTCGGCTTCTTCAAGATCTCCAAGCCACATCTGCCCAAAGCCGATATTGTTGAGTCCGTGGGCCACTTCAAGGCTTTGAGAACCCCAGGTCGTTTTCTCGATCTCTACTTGACGAGTCCAGCTGTCCAAAGCAGTCTGCCCCTTATTGATGTCAAGATATATGCCTCCTAATGTTCTGTATATCATGGCGACAGAGAATTCGTTGCCGTTGATTGTACTCTCACCGACCGCTCGCGCTGTTGGGAGAAGATCCATAGCTTGGCCTGGAAGCCCTGACTCAAATAAGAACCATGTCGCGCTGGCAAGGATGGTTGCAAATTTCGCGCGAGGTATGAGTGGACTTTCTGATTCTCGATAATATCGCTCAAGTGATACAATCTGTGGCACGTATAGGCGACAGCGCGACGCTTGATCATTTAGCCATATTTTCTCAACAGTGAGTTGCGGGTAGACTCGATATATGAGTTCCACAGCTTCATCGAAGCGAGCTTGACGATCGGTTGGTGCGAGCTTGTTTTGCGTAACTGCTCCCACGAGCCGGTGCATGGAAAGCGCGTGCTTGGCTTTGTCCTTTGAGACCATGGATTGCTGCAGTAACGGTTTGGTTGCATTAAGGTACTGCATTTTCTTCTCTAGGTAAGTGAGACTGTCAAGTCCGTCACCTTCACGTTGTCGGTCAGAACCGTCCAACAAGGATTCAGGGACACCATCAGGATCCAATAAGGAAAGCAATTGGAGCAAACGAAGAGAATCCTTATTTGCTCGCTCAAGGCGAGAAATAGAGATTTCCCACACTGTACTCAATGAATGCGGGTAGCTCGTATGTAAGTTTCCGGATTCTTGCTCTAATAGTGGATGTCGATTGCGAAAGTCGGCATAGATTTCCAGGATCTCCTCCATGCCACATTCCGCTTCTAGCATGTAGTTGCCTATCTGATTGATGGCAAGCGGCAGACCTCCGAGCTGCTTGACTATCGCTTGTGCCAAGGATGTCTCACTGGAACGTGCGAACGTTGTCATGTCCATGAGGAAATCTATATCTGGATGAACGAGCCCGAGAAGGAGTTCCGCACCTTTTTCAGCTGTAAGGGGTACAACTTGTACCCCTTTGACGGCTTTACTGATCACAGGGAAGCGTGACGAGGCTGGATCGCGACTGCTTAGAAGGATATGCCCATGCTTCGAATTGGGCCAGTAACCTTGCAAAGTCTTCAGATCATCGGCGTTGTCGAAAACGAGCAGCCACTTGGTATCTTAAAGTCTCAAATTTTAGTTGAAGTGTCAAGGCGCTTGCGGTTTGACGTATTTAGGCTACTTACCAGTTTCCCTTAGCCAAGTTGTGAACATGGTTTGGCATTGTTGTTCACTCTGTTCTGAGCTATCTCCAATCAGCCCCAATTTCACAAGTGCATGTCTTATGTCTTGGGCCATTTTAGGCACGGTATCAGCTGATATCCAGAAAATGGCAGCGTAATCCCCGTCGTGACGGAAGATGTACTCTAAGCACATTTGTGTCTTGCCGACACCTCCAAGTCCATGAAAAGAGACCGCACGCATCTCCTTCGTGTTGTCATTCAGATGCTTATAAGTCTCTTGGAGCTCATCCTCTCTTCCAATAAAACCTGGATTCTTTGAGAATGGCACGCAGTGGCAAGGTAACCGGGCTCGAGAGGTGATGTCAACCGAGGACAGAGAACGTTGCACTTCTTCAAATCTTATTGCATTGCGTTGTAGACTTATCGTTTGTACCTCGAGCTCAATTTGCCGTGTTTTCTGCCGAATTCTTCCGACGGTCTTCGCAAAATCGTCTCTGAACGGTAACCAAGTAGCTCGCAGTAGATTTTCTATTTAGTGTCAGGTAGAGAGTCGAAAAAGGGGTAAATTGAGGGTTTTACGAACTGAGTGGATGCTTCCGATAATATATAATAACCTGACAAGCAAATTCTGCGATTAAAAGATTCACTTCTAGGCAGTTAGATTCAATTCAGACAAAGGTTTACTTCTTGTGCAAAATCATCTCACCGTCGTAGCAAGGCTCCATGAGAGAACGGCAGTCGGGCAGTAGCTTCATATATGTCTCAATTCTCGGAAGAGTGTGATTGATTTCGTCAAACATATCGACGAGCATCTGAAAAACTTCGTCCGTTTGGTTCACCAACTACAAGAAGGGTCATTACGGTATCACTGCAATGGCAGGCCCACGGCTTACTTCAAGAGATAATCGAATGCTGCCCCAAAGTGGGGCAGCAAGTGCAGGTTTTGCGTGAATGAGGACATCGAAGGCTGAGTTGAACGCTTTGAGCTGCTGGAAAAATGCGCTCAACCGATTTATCTCATAGGATTTCGCTGTTTCAGTGTATTGAGTTTGTAGTTTTTTACCATACCCGACTAACTCCTCCACGGAGCCAAGTTGGCATACGGCGTGAAAGTCTTCTGGATCGAGCTTGCTCCTACACAAGTCCAGCACTGCGTTCCAATTTGCTAATCCAGGACTGCTGGGCCGCAAAGAAATGGGGACCGGAGACGCAGAGCTGCGTTGCGATTTAGCCTTTGAACGTAGTTTGCCGGTTGTGTTTCGTACCTTGATTGTGATTTGTCGGCTAAGGCCGGCAAGCCTTCTGTAGAGCTCGAAAATACCTGATTCGCGATCATGTGGGCTTACCGGGCGTAGAAACTTTAGGTAGAGTCAGCGCAAGGCTAATTGCGCACTATCAGATTAAAAGATGGAAAGGGAAGAAGGGCAACGCGTTTATATAACTCAGAACCTGGGATATGACTGCCTGGATGCCTGGCTGCCTGGCTGCCTGTCGAGCTGGCACTTATATTACAGCCCAGTCTCAATGATTCACGCTGCTGGAGCTGCTTGCTATCTGCGCAGCGATGAAGCTCACGTGTCTCTGGGAAGGAGAGATAAACGACGACGAAAGCGGCCTGTAGGTTGAACTGATTCGATTACGCGTCTTATATGCATTTCCTTGAGATACACTGCGGACGCCAAATTCTCTGACCGTATAGGGTTGTCTTGATCCCACCTGGGCTTAGCTCTTCCCCTCTCCCAAGTAGGGCCGATCCTCCGATCAGCACACGTCTTCATTGCTGGACACATCCTCAGACAGAATTTCTGTGGACTAGCAAAGGATGCCACGGGCAGCTACTGTCGTCTCCCATCTATTTGCTTGAGCACAATGCTAAGTCGTGGGCGGAGATCAAGGCCGCAGGCGAATTCTGCTGGCAGCAACTGAGCAAGCTACGTCAAAATAGCAGAAAGGTAATGTATCTCCTTCACCGTATGCTGTAGAAGAAATTTGACCCTGTCCAATACTATAGTTTTGCAAGCGACCATGCATTGTACTCGGCCATGTCATTGGAGGTCTCATTGCAAAATGTGTCTTTGCAAGTTCTTTTTCTACTAAAGAGGTTGGGAATCTAGTCAAGGCCGTCATTTTCCTAGGTAGGGAAAAATAAACGCTGGGTTCAGTATTTCTTACAGCATTGCTAATTATCAAAGTAAAGACACGCCAAATTGTAAAGCAATTGAAGCTTCGAGTCATTCCGCGCTGCCAAAGGATCCGATTCCACCAGAGGAATCTTCCATGAGCTTGGAAAATGCCACAGAGCTAGGCCAGGCCGAAGAGTACTTGGTCCGAGCAGGACGCAGGCTCAGGATCGTGAGCTGCTTCACGATAGATTCAGTAGGATCATTCCTCTTAGTGTGCAGAGAGAAAAGTTAATATTCTCAAAGCCATTTGGACGTTCGGGTGTCACACTCGGTGTGCCGAACGAGGTTCACTATCGTCTTTGTTCGCAGGCATCCGATGTTTGCCAATACCGAAGTCAAGATGACCCTAATTTCGTCGAACTTCTACGGATTATACAACGCAGTTTAAGACTGAGTCGGCACAACAATGCTGAGCCCAGTAGCGAACCGCCTACCGCTGCATGGGATAGCACCAAAGCTCCTCATCTCTTAGCTAAACATTTTCCTCTTGATCGTGATCTCAATGTGAATGCACACAGCATAAAGTTCTCGACACCGAGACAAGGCCAAACTATTCATACTGAGCTGCGATCTCAAAGCAAGCCTATTAAAGAATTCGCTCCGACTTACAAGGTCATGCAGGACCACATACATAGCCTTAACCGAGGCCAAACAGTCGGATTTGCTTGGCACCACGTTCAGGCAAATCACCTGGAAGTACTCGAGGTGAGATCCTCTGCACGTTAGCATTGTTCCTCGCTGACTTCTGCAAAGTACATGATGGAGTCGATCTGTTCGCCAGAGTCTTCCATGTCGAAGCAAGATTTCATCCAACACTGGTCTGAAAACGAGCATTATTTCGAGAGGGGTTACTTGGATGCCCGGTCTATGCGACCAACCTGCAAGTTCCTTGGAGAAAACGGTTGGTAGGCTCTTTAGGTAACCAGGCTTCATCCGGCGCTGACAACACCCATGTACAGGCAGTGTTGACTACATATCATCTAAGTTTAAAGGGTTGATCTTGATTGTATGATCTCAAGTAGGCTCTCGAATCTTCGGTTTTTGACATGCTGCAGATGCCATACCTACACTGGGACTCCGTGGCTAATTTGTCTGATCGGCACCATGCTGTTAAGCTGCTTCAATTAGAGTCAATGCCGGGCAATTTACGCCATTCCTACGAGTATGCATCACGGAATTCTCATATGCGCTTGAGAAACTTTTCTATACTATCCGAACGACCGTTGTACCTACCATTGATGCTAGACCAGTATCAATACCCCTCCATTGCATTACCAATAACTCGGCTCGGCGCACAGGTGGTACCAAGACAAACACGGAGCGCCAAGTCGGGATCCAAAGCCCTGACCGTCTGCCAATTATGGCTTGTGGTTCCAGATACGAGTAAGTATGCAAGACTTGCCTTACAGAGTGCACTGCTAAGAGCAGTCGTGATAGACAGTGTTGTGACCTATTTTCCCAAGAAATGTGTGGAAAGCGACAGTATAGAAACAGCACTCGTTGCCGACCTCGAAGACACGCTCTTATCGGAATTTTCACGTATAAGTCACCCATCAGAAGTGTGCTCCGACATCTTTGATATCTGTTCTATGATGATTTACAAGGCAACAACTGTTCTTCTAGCAGACGTCAAACATCAAGACTTTCTTTTCTTGCAAGCATACCAGAAAGTGATAGGAGAAATGGTTCGCATGTCTTTGACAGTCTTAAAAGCTGCAGTTGACTAATTTTGCCTAGCGGCAAAAGCACATATCTGCTCTCTCATCTTTCCGAGATCAAGATCTCAGGGGTGACAACAACATCGCACGTGATGCGAGGGAAGAGAACTATGAATTGTCCTTAGTCCTCGAGGCAACCGCTATTAAAGATGAGCTGCAAGGTCTCTTAAGCGTTGTGCAGGCTCAGATCGCTGTAGCCAAAGACTTCAGCGACATGATGTCGAAAATGCATGGATCCAAATTATCTACCTCTACTGGTGTGGCTCTTTTGAGTAAGACTGATAGCAAATTGCAAGAATTTGAGACAGAGCTTCGACGATTCAAAGAAGACATAGACACGATTGAGCACGACGTAGGTTTCGGGTCCACATTCACCTATCGCTTTCGTGGCTTGCTTCCACTCACCAAGCTGTCTACAGCTTCTGCACCTGCTCGATCTCAGACAAAAACGAGCCAACCTACACGAAGCCCACGCAGCTGTTGCTCAAGCTGAGGCGACTGCTCGACAAACTGACCTCGCGCTCTCTTTGAGTAAGACGATGGCCGTGCAAAGTCAGACGGTCATGATCTTCACCCTTCTCACAGCAATATTTGTAAGAGAATCTTGGCGAATTTGATGGGATCACGAAATTAATATATTATTGAACATCTAGCTGCCGCTCTCATTTTTCACATCCTACTATGGCATGAACCTTTCAGATGTCTCTGGCGACTTACAGAATCCTTATACAACAGAGTATTTCTGGAAGAGAGCTGGTACGTAAGCCTGTGGTCGTAGTTCAGTGGCCTGCAGAATTTGCGGCTAATACGAGCAGGGCCAACATCCAGTCTTGTTACGATGCTCGCGATGCTGTTCGCGTTTCAAATGTATATTCGTGGAGGTTGCGAAACCATTTTGAAAAGCCTCTCAAGAGTTCCAAGCAGGGGAAAGGCTTCTACATTCCCCGATGAAGAGGCGGCTAGCAGTGGGCCTCAATAGAGCATCGGTACTGATCCTTTCGGCGGAAAATCGTGTTAAGTTGCAAGCAAATACAAGAGGATAGGGTATTGTGGTATGGAAAACAGGTGTGAACTGGCGCGGGAGAACTGGAAATCTGAGCAACATTGAGCCCGGATAGATACCATCAGAGGGTGACAAAAGAAATGTCGTCAACTCCGAAAACCCCTTATTTCAGCACCTCGCTGCCGCCAATTACTTTCATCTCATAATATTTGGTGTTGTTATTATTTCAATAATTGCTGATTACCTGCCTATATCTCCACGGCATCTCAGCAAATCGAGCACGGATTTCGTCCTGTGTATTAGCTTCCCATTTCTCAATCAAAATTTCCTTCAGCTGCTCGATTGAGTCCTATTTCCTCCGTCGCACATGCTGCTTAAGCAGCAGCTAGCAGCTTTTAATAGGATTGAGATCTGGTGACTGAGCAGGATGTTAAATACTCTCAATCCAATTCTCATCTCTCAATCTTTTTGGGATATTGTCCAAAGACCTGGTCTCATGAGAGCTATTATTGCTCTTCACAAGAAATATTTGTCCATACTCTAAACGATACTGATTGACTGTTTTAATATACACAGGCAGGATCTGTTTAACGTAATTAGTTTGTGTTATATAGTTACTTTTTGGTCTAATTTCCACATCATAAGACAATTAAGCCTCATATTCAAGTATATGAGGATGCTAAGCTTACAGTACCAGAACATTAGTTTCCCAACACCAAAAAACCTCATCTCTCACTAAAATTTGGTGAGAACAAAGTCACTCAACTTTGAAGCCACTTAGTTAATAGTACAGCTTTTCACTTTTTATCTTATCTATACTTTATAGTTGATTTAGCCTCAAATTAAAATTTAAATATAAATTAGAATATACTTGTCTCTCAAGTTGACTTAATTTTCAGAGCTGAACTAATTGAGTTTTGGTGAGGAATATGTGTGTCGGGAAACTGATGTCCGGTGACTGTAATCTGTCTCATATTTGGACCGGCGAGATTTTAGTGGAGGTTTAGAAGGTGGAGGTAAGTGATCATTCTTATTATTATAAAACAACAACCGTCCTTTACGCCATCATGAGATCCCAGAAGTAAAATAAAGCTTTATGCCAGTCTTAGGACAGTGATAGTAAAGATTCTCATGGTTAAGACGAGTGCCTGCCTCACGTAACACTTACTGTCAACACTCCTTTGAAGGATCCTCTGAAGGATTCTCATGGGCTTCGTCTGTATAAACAATATTTTCTATACAGTCCTCAAAAGGCTCATCTTTGTGAATTTCACTGAATTTGTGAGAACACATACAGCGTGTAGTGAGCTGTATCTGTTGAATATTAGATGCTACAAGCCGCGTCGCCTGTTCATCTATTGATATTATCACAGCTGCTAAGAATACTGTCACAGCTGCTGGATCACCGTGCGTGTGGTCAGGTGATGTTACTGTTCAGCTGCCAGAAGACCTCCAGAATATGTATTTATAGAGGTTCGCTCTGCCGGCTATTTCCTATTCTTCAGTTCAACTTAGCTAGAGTAATTTACCTGCTTTGTTTGCGCTCCATCAATTTGACCAATTTTTTTTCTTATTGATAGAGCTGTTAAGATTCCACAGATCACAGTTCGGAAGCACCTCTGTATTTTCAATCTCTATGGGAATTGAGCTGCTTATATACACAAATCATCCTCTGTACACCTGCCAGGATCTCATCCTTCTGAAACCCCTTGATTTATCAGCTGTGAGGTCTGGAACAGCCGAATTTCCAGAGTTTGGTACTGTGGCTGTTTTGGCAGCCCTTTGTACAACCTTGACAAGAGCTGATTGCCTTAGTTGTAGGTTTTTAATATGGGGCAGTATTGTGTGTACGCGCTCGTAGGCTACATCTCAGCGTATGACAGAACATGAAGTTGGTTGGTGAAAGCTTGTAGATTGAGCTATGGAGGTGGTGCTGTATAAATACATGTTCTGAGCATATTAGTGATGCTCAGAGATACAACTGTGTATCAAAGACAGTTGAAATCACAGTTCTGAAGCACCACGTCGATTCAATCTCTACGGAATCTGAGCTGTTTATATACCTGAATCACAGCTGTTCCTAGCCCTGATCTCATCCTTCTGAATTTGGCTGTGATATCCGCTGAGGGGTAAACACTATTGATTCGTGTTCGTATGCCTCATTTTGGCACAGAGCTGCGCAACCTTTATAATCTTTACGTTTCCTGTGACGAACAGCTTGCGTATCCTTGACACTGTGATAATTAATGATGTGAGCACAGGCAATCCAGCTTGACCATATGCCCTATGCTCTGTCAGCGTACTTGCACTGCTTTGGATTCCATGAACAGCTTGTTGACACTCACTTGCTTGATCCTGTACAGAATTAACAGAAGGACCAAGCAAGATATCAACTTGTTGTTGAGATATCAAAAGGGAACGTCCAGAACAGTGATGGTTACGGCGATAAGCAACTTTTCCATGTCTTCGTCATTGATCAAGCCAGCGCTGAGCAGTTCATACGGTAATTGAGATGTTGTGAGAGGCAAGCAGCTGCTTTAAAGGCGTATGAGGTTCGGCATCGACAGCAGTGGAAAAATCGTGTACGTTTGATTGTACAGTACTACGCCACAAGTCTGTATACACGGCTAAAATTCGGCCAAATACCCTCCTTATGGTGCCCCTGAAGCCAAAGCAAAACAGCCAATTGCTTATATTAAGTTTCCATCTGCTTGGAATAAGATGGTGAGGTGTTTATGAAGCTATTTACGTGTTTGATATTTTGTTTGCCAGCCTTTGGCCTTAATCACAGCCTCATCACGCCTAGACATAGTATCCACTAGCTTCCTCAGTAAGGACCTCCGTATGAGCCTCCACTGCTGCTGGCAGGCCTTAATTAAAGCCTGTTTAGCTTCCTCTGTGTTGCCCATATCTGTGAGGTGTGGATGGTGTCTTAAAATTTGTTTCTTAAGCTCCCACCAAAGGTGCTTAATAGGGTTAAGATCAGGCGATCTAGCTGGGAAATCAAGCACCTGTATGTTGTGTTCCTGAAGCTAATCTCGGACAATTCGTGCTGTATGGATAGAGGCATTATCCTGCTGGAATAGGTTGCCTATCTACCACCTAGGCAGTAGCTTTTGTTTAAATATTTCAAGCAAACTAAGAGCTGAATAGCCGTAATTAGCTGAGTTTAAATCTCGTCTCATAACACATAACTTACCACGGCCACCGTACTAAAAATAGCCCCAAAACATCTGCTTAATATCGTGTTCTAAAGGCTTAGGTTTTATCATCTTTAGATTTTATTTTTAGGCAGGTGTTTACCACACCTAGGTTTACTCTCGTCCAGTGCCTTTTTTTACGATTATCTCGTCACTGAATACCACAGATCTCCAGTTAAAATTCCTATATACGTGTGCCTAACGAAGACGAGCAAGTGTATACCCTTACGTCAGATGAGGACGCTGCTTCGCGCGCTATTCAGTCAGGTTGTGCTTCTTAATAAGTTGATAGAGAGATTAATCAGGAATATCCACCCCCAAAAAGGCGCGCACCTTTTTATAAGTAAATTTCGGCCTGGAGCGCAGTATATGAACTATTATACGTTTATCGCGCCCATTTAAAACCTCAGGACGGCCTGATTTAAGCTTAGAATTGTTGTTGTGTTGATCCTTGTAGCGTGAAATAGTTTGGTAGATTACTTAACGCGTACAGCTGATCTCGCGCGCACACTGTGCTTTTGATTTTCCAGCTTCCACAGCAACTATTACGGCGGCGCGAGTTTCTTTTGAAAGTTCGCCTCCTCGCGGACGATTTGCTTTAATTTCTGTGAGAATTGGCATAATATTGGTGGAGATGCAAGGTGGTGTGGTAGGAGGACGCGTTGTTGTGGTGCGGGTCAAGGTCCGAGTGTATACAAACTTGTGGCGGGTGACTGTACCAGGGTGTGAAATTGGTGCAGCAGTAGCAGCAGGGCTAGGGGTGCGAATAACACCCATTTAAACAAATAAAACAAAAAACAACAGCAGCAAATGAATTAGTGCTTAGAGCAGCAAATGCGAACATCACAGCAGCCCCTAAACACCTAGAAATAATAAGACGAAAGCAAGCAGCAGCAGTTGTGTTGCTTCATATAGGCGTAGAAATTCGAATAGGGGGGGCCAAGTTGGCTGTGGCTGGATTAAGGGTTTTCGAAGGTGACGACATTTCGTTTGTCACCCCCTGATGATACCCAGTGTGAGATATAATAATTTACAGGATGTACATGGTTTAGGGACCTTATTCCTAATTCTCATTCGTTGTCGCGAAGCCTTGTCATTGCTAGTGTCCACTGGCATTTTCCACAACACTTGCGATGAGCATGTCGTAATTGAGCTCCCCAGCTGTCATGATCAGAGCTCCGACCAGTCTTTTGTCTTTCCCAATTTTCTCGATCAATTCCCTGCTTCCTCTTACCCGACCGGCCTTCTCTTGTGAAGTGAGAACCGACAGATCGCTCCGGCGAATGGCACAGTGTGCGATAAGACAGGCATGATGTTGACACAATGGCACACATTGATCTAGAAAGGCCCAGGTATTTTCCATGCATTCTACGTCAATCAACACCAAGCCGAATTTCTCACGCTGACCTTGTTGTACTTCTTCATTGAGCGTCTGAAGTACGTTTTTTGCATCTCCGACCCGGAGATCCACTCGGTCACTAATCCCCGCGACCCGAAAGTTCTCACGAGCAATATCAGCGTAGTCTTCGTTGACTTCGATGGTCGTAACTTGAATTTCGGGGCTCGCGGACGAGCACCAAATGGAGGCGTGTCCCCCGAATGTCCCTATTTCAAGCATTTCCTTGACGCCAAGCATTTGGCATTGGACCATGAAAAATTTTCCTTGCGAAGCAATTGCAGCCCACGCCGGCATGTTCTTCGCTTCGCAATTTGCCGTAGCTTGGCGAAGAGTCTCGTTGAGTACTGTTGATTGAATGTTCAAATGGGTATTTGCGTATCGGTCGATACCTGCGTAGTCTGCATCCAATGGCCGCCCCCAAGTACTGATATCTTCAACATCATACTTTTCTGCCATCGTACACGTGCCTGTGCTTAGACTGCCTCCTGTTTCAAGCCAGTCAACTCAACGCTTGTAATAGCTAATTTTCCCGATAATCAGAAGGAGGATGTCTCAGACGGTCTTCGGTTCGATGACAGCGATAGCAAGCCCTTGTGGGATCGTAATCCGATGAATGCCAAGAAGGACAGCTTCCAGGAAAACGCTTTCCAAGATCTGACCGGTAAACTTGGCAGTTTCAAGCGGCGAAACAGGGAATGGGTGGATGGATTCCAAAAAGTCATCTGCAACCTAGCCTAATCAGTACAGACAATTGCTTTTCCTTGCTTGCATTATGATCGCTGATTTTTAAGGTCAAGGGACTTACATACAGGTTACCTTGCTCTGATCAAGGGTTCTCGGACTCTCAATCCAGGCTCAGCGACAGTGTTGCATCCTAACCAAATGCAGGTTGCGCTGTTCGCTTCGGAGTGCCATGTTTATTGTCGAGACTACCAGAGCATCGCCTGGCTCGAAGTCGCCCGACACGCGGTTGCAAGAATGAGCGTTTGCTAAGTTCCTAGGTAGGGTGTTGGGGTGCCTGGGATACCTTCTCAAGTCGCTGGCAATGGCTCTTGCACTTACAGTTGTCTTTTGATGCCTGCAACCGGCATCAGCCAGACACCAAGAAAAGGTCATAACCAAGTCAGGACTGGAAATGGCCATCCAGCAGGAAGGAGCACAGTGCAATCGACGCTGGTGTTTTTCGGCAGTGCAGGCCGATTGGACTGTTGCATGGTACAGCGCCAGTGCACTGTGCGTCGGATCATTCATCGTTGGACTGGCTCCCGACATCGCCATGATGATAGTAGGCAAGCAGAAGTCCGTATTTACACTACTCTCACTGCGTAAACGTTCTGTTTAACAATACGCACACTAGGTTGGATTATGTTTGCTTTTGGCTTTGGAGCACGCAAGTCATCGCTTGCCGTAGCTACCTCCCTGATAGGAATTCAAGAAGTCGCGCGACTTAACGCAATAATCATTACCACAGAGACATTTGCAGACCTGATCTGCTCCCCACTGCTCTGGAAGATTTGGACTGCTGGCCTGGAATTGAGAGGAGTGGGGTTTGGCTCTCCATTTTTTGTGGTATCGGTTGCGGCGGCTCTGGCTTCGATCATCTTCTGGAGACTCGACTTTACCTCGAAGACGTCTGAGAGACATGACAGCAGCCTTCCTGGAACAACAAATTTAATCCCAAATGACGCGAGATTCTCAGGCGCTGGGCACGGAAGAAGACATACAAGAGGAGACTCACTGAATCTCAACAGCGGACATGGGGTTTCAGTTAGGTGGGCATCATCGAGTACGATCATTGTATAAAATAACGACAGCTAATAGTGAATAGCGAATAAGATTGAGACTTACTAAGCACAAGAATCCTCATTCAGACCTAATCGATTCAAGAAGGCTCTATCTTTCGGTTCATGCCATTTTGGCAGTCAGCCGATGTAACACTACAGCAGAAAGGCCTCCAACTTACAACATGAATGAGTTTGCTCGGCAAAGAGACCCCCACAATTACCTCCATGAAGGCGCGCGAGTTGTTTACAGTCATGTGCTTGCAGCATGCATCACTATAGTTCTGGTCGGTTGCAAGAGATCTGCATGTCGCTTTACAGGCTAAGTTCCCCATCTTGTAGAAGGTAAGATGAAGAGTCAGTCTTAAGCAGGATCTCGTTTGCATGGTCGGATGGAAGGGCAGTTCGCCAGAGTTCAAGGTGAGCCACAAAAGGGAGCTTGCTGAGGGAATGAAAGACACTTCGAAGAAGTAGCTTTACTCGCCTGACAGTTTGCAAAAGCCGCTAATGTCCCATCTAGGCCAAAGGGTGCTCTCTATGAACACTCGGAACCCACGCCGCCTCTTTTTGCCAACACTTTTGTTCTTCTTGCTCCCTATTTTTGTTGCCACCGCGGCATTCGGGGACTTCAAGACCTTCGATAAAATCCTCGCCGCACGACCGAGACCTAACGAAAGTTTTTGGATCATGGATTGGTCGGACCACGTCCAAGATCAACCTGTTTCCCCAGAACTGAAAGTAGGCGGACCTACGGGGAAGCCGAAGAGCAAGTACGCTTGAGGGCAACGGGCTTCCGGTTGGGCTAGCGAATGGGATTTCCAAACGGTATGGGTTTGCATGCTGCTCGGAAAGAATCTCTTGTCAAAGTTGGTGGTGAATTGGAATATCTTTCCTGCTTCAATGACTTGATGAGCTAACGGCAATAGACCAAGGCTATTGACTCGGCCAGGTAATGAAATTTGCTGGCCATAGGAACGCTGGGACTCTGGTCGGCCATTACCTGGATGATATGAGCAATGTGGACGGTGCGGCAGCTTTCTTTTGGGGAGACGCACGACGGGACATACCGCAAGACTTTCGTTCAGCGTTTTTGAAAAGAAACTCTGAACATTTACATACACACACTCCCTCTCCCAGCTAAGGAAGAGGAAGAACTCGAACGGTCCGAAGACTACATCGCCCTACCCAAGCAGATCGACGTCTTCTCTCAAATCAAGAGTATCGACTCAACTAAAAAATCCCATGATGGGTTCAGGGCCCAACTGGACAATTTCTATTACCAACGCCGGAAGCTTCGAGAGCAAACCGTGCAAAAGTACCTCAGGAGCCAAAAGCGAATCTACAGCCAAACCGTGGCACACGAGACCGACTGGCGCAAGAGCTACCTTGACCGTGTTGTCGCCCCTATTGTCCCCGAGCGTGCTCGTCTTTCAAAGACTTTAGGACTCTCGGTTCGATTACGAAGCCCAGAAGGCATTTTCAGCACTTGAAGATCTTTTATCACTTCTGACGAGGCATGATTACATTCCTTACCAGAAGACCCTCGGTCCGATCGAAGATCATTGTCCAGTATCGTCCTGCTCAAGGGATATGGAGAAGTATGCGACAAAAGGAACCGTAGAATCATCCATCACTAATTCTATGAGCTAGCATTCCTCTCGGGACCAGATGGAATTACATATACACCTGCTCTCTTCGTCAATTACAAGACAAGCACGGGTTTGTTGAGTTTTGCTTCCTTTGCAAAGATTGGGTGACCGACCGGACAGTATGGAGCTGCTTCCCCCGAGATCTTCCGACATGCTCTGGCTTGCTGTGGCTACTGCACCTGCTGTCTCGGCAGCAAGACCTTCCCCCGCAGCAGAACACATGCGGCAGGTTCCGACCAACGCGAAATGGAAAGATCATTATTGTTCAATGCATCTCGGCATACCTCCGAAGCATCCCTCATACCAACTCTATCCCATGTCCTCATGCAACTTGCAAATGTCGTGCTAGATTCAGGGTCAGCTGCCTGAAACCATCTAAGAGACGTTCGCAGTAACCCCCACAAGCCGACAGTCGAAGCGAAGCGTCGAGCATCGAGTCAGGAAAATGGAAGACGAACCTCCTAAGGCAGTCAAGAAGCCTCGCGTCCGGAGAAAGCTGTACAGCGATGGATAAATGCATATAGGTACGAGAATGGTACTTTGAATATTCTTTCTAGACCGTCCCCCCCGTCAACAAGAGGGTCCTTCCCAGCCAGAAGTACCTGTGAGCCAGCGACCAGCTAAAGGATGAAAAGCCGGTCAACAAATCACGCCTCAGGCTATGCACGAGGCCCAATAACCTCCGATGACCTTAGTCGTGACCAGTCATCTCACAGCCTTGTCTTGATGCGCTCGCCGGTGTATGTGTGGAAGTGCTTGGACGAGTCAAGTATATCCATTGCCAGAACTATGTAAACTACACGCCTTCAAAGGAGCAAACACTCAACGTAGTTGTGCGTGCAATCTTGTGCAGTGTGTATATTTGGCTACGCTTGCACACAAGCCGCTGCCTTCGCCTGCACAACTTTCTTCGCCAAGTTGACCAGATGTTCATCCGCGGCCCAGCTGAACAATTTAGCCAGAAACAGGAGAAGCTCGAAGAGCTGATTGTAGATGAGTGCGTTGGCGCTCGTCACAAGGCTTATTTTGTGGGTTAAACCGCCGTCATGCACATCCATCTCATATGCCCAAAGCTCAAGTATATAACCCTGGGTACAGATAAGAAAGACTGATGCCCTGTGGCTTTGAATGAGCTTTGAGTCTTGAGTTTTCTTGCCGCGACGTCGTGACTTCGGGACCAAGTCGTCAAGTTTTTTCAGCAAAAGTCCAAGGCAAGCGACTCCCACCATTCCTTGGTTTTGGGCCTCCAGAATGTGCCCTCCTGTTGCATGGGATTTGCCTTCAACAATCAGGAACGGCATTCGCATATCCGTAGACATCTTAGTGCCTTCAGAAGGGAGGTAGCCGTTGTACTGATATGACTCAAGAAAGTCGACAACATCGGTCGAGGCCATGCCTTGCTTCTCAAGTGCCTTATGGAAGATTTTGCGGTCAAACCCAACGGTAATGTCTGGTCGAGGCGTTTTAATTTGACGGTCGTCAGGCCTGGCTGCAGTCTCCTGCGGAGGTGTGCAAACCTGTGTGGCCCCCTGTAAGGAATGAGCAGTTTTCGCTGACATTTGCGGTTGTATATCCAGGTGTTTAGGAGCCCATAATTTCTGCTGTATGGTTGGCTTGAGCCTTAAATCAAGGTCTGGCAGGAATCAGCATTTTAAGGTGGGGCAACACTCCCGACTTCCAATGTACCTGCTTTTTTGGGGTAGACAAATGTGTCTCCACCGAGACGCTCTAAGCTTCGCTGCACCGGGTCGAGGCAGTCATCCTCCCGACTTCCACCTTTGACCGTCTTCGCGAACTCCTGTAACATATCCGTGGCAATCTCTCTTACTCTAGCCTCACGCTCCGAAGTAATGGTGCGTTCTGTAATGTGCTTGATGCTGTCTTCGACGACTTTGTAGACCATCTCGAGCTTCGCAGCCTTGAGAATTGTTGACCGATAATTAAAGAGGGTGAAGCTTGTCTTCTGCGAGCTTTTTGAGGCCGTCTCTCTGTCAAGATCGAGAATGCTCTCGAGCCGTGGCCTTGACCGCTTTCCCCCCCCTTGACTAGTGAAGGAATCTGATTGACTCATCACTTCCCCGTTCGCTAGACGGTTTTGTCGATTAAGTGCGGCAAGATTCGCTTTGCTCAGGGCGTGTGACGGTGCTTCTGATGGGTTGCGCGGTGCTGCTTCGCAATCTTCAAGTTTGCGCTTCTTCAAGCCAGACTCGCTGGCAGTATGTTCGAGCGGCCGAGGTGGCGTCGCTGTCACAGTGGCCTCGACAGCCTTGGTCTTGGTGGTCTTCCTTTCGGTGGCCGTCGTCTTGGTAGCCTTCGTCTTGGCTGAAGTGTCGGCGGATGGATGAATGGTTTGAAGTCTGGTCGATCGACGAGGAATGGGAGATGCAGGCTTTTGAGTCTTGGAGATGCGTCGAGGGCGTGCTCCTAAAAGCAATCAGTACGGGCGGCTGAACGATATGGAGGACAAGCAACACACGAAGTGGGTCCCGATCGGTCTCAGGTTTTCGGCGCGTAGGCATGATGTATGGAGGAGGAGAAGTCAGATAGATATGGAGAACGGAGACCGCGGTCGAAAAAAAAAGAGATTTGTTTCATCGAAGCGCCGGGTGTGGCGATGATTTGGCGCGTAGCCGTTTTCGGACAGAGGGCGCGCTGCGATTGATTCGGTGCTCGTAAACTTGGCGCTGGTGGTACCGTACTTCTTGGGTTGAGCTTATTCCGTCGTCGTCCTGCCTCATGTATGCGTCCAGACGATGTTCCAGGAGTGCATCGTGCGTACGGCTCCCAAGAGAATACTTGGTGCGCTCAAAAAATTTAACGGTCCGCTTGTCTAGATAAGGTTGTACTAAAAATGAACAATCTTGATGTATGCAGCATTGTGATTTGGCTTACCAATGAATTTGGTGGGTTTGGCTGTTCCATGCCTTGGTGTCGGAAAAAGAGGTAGGACAAAAGCCTTGGCCAACGCTATCCGGCTTTCTACTACAACCACCAGACAAACCCGAAGTTACCACCCATCAAACACTGCCGGAACAACGCGCGCCACACATTCTGCTCGAAAAAAATGTTGACCTCTAGGACGATGTTATTGCGCGCTTTCCGTGCCGCGCCTCGCCGAGTCGTTGCTCGCCGCCCATACTCTTCTCCCGCCAGCAGCGAAGGAGGCTCTGGCTTCACCGGCGCCCACGACAACGCCTTCAATCGGGAGCGAAAGGCCGTCAAGGACCATGCCGCCGCGACCAGTGGTAAGTCAAAGAGAATTTTCCCAAGCAAAAATCCGTCACAGTCCACTTGTTGAAGCTTTTTTTTTTTTGGCTACAAGAACCCAAATTGCTAACGCGCTTCGTCTGTCCCTAGACCTCTGGCGGAAGCTCTCCATCTAGTAAGAAAACTTCCCACCAAATTTCCCAAATCCCAACAAAGGGGGCATCTTTATTTCGGAACAGCCGGGGAAAAAGCTGATATGCGGATTGCAGCGTAGTCATTCCGGCCCTGATCCTCGGCGGAGCGAACGCGTGGCGGTTGTGGAATGAGCACTGGACGCATTGGGAGCACGATCTGCACGAGCACCCCATTGAAGAGCGCCCGGAATACCAATACCAGAACATTCGAACCAAGAACTTCCCCTGGGGCGATGGCGACAAGGTAAGGATTTCCGTGGAGCTACAGCGCTTCCAGCTGTCTATCCTTTAGAGCAGCCCAGATTGCCAGTTGCTTATCATGAGAAAACAGACATTATTTTGGAACGACAAGGTGAACTTCCACAAGAAGGACGAGTAGGTGCACATGTAACCGGTCAACTTGACGTGCCCCCGGGGCTGGACAGCACTATGCGAGCAAGCGCTGACTGAACATGGTGTGTACTGCAAGCAGCGATGGATTGTACAAGTTATTATACATAGCAGTTGAAATATAACTTTGACTTCTATCGACAGGTACACACTATTTGCGTAGAACATGCCCGATATTGCCACCAGCTCCCAGAATTGTCGTCTTCTGCATTAGTTGGCCCCGATCGCACGCAACACTCCTCCCTTACCAGTATACCCAGGGCCTTACTCTTCTTGCACCCCATCAGCACTGGCTTCATCACTTGTATCTTTGCCGCGCCGGGCCAATCTCGAAATCTCTTCTCGACGGGACCGGCAGCAGCCATGGTGCTGCTCCTCGCGACGCACGTTCTGGCGGCTTCAACGATCGGAATGCCGCCTTCGGCCCGCTCTCCTCCCTCATCCGCTCCATCGCCATGTCGTGCATCTCGACATACTCAGCCGCCCGTCCGTTGGCCAGATCCGCAAGGTCGTACACGCGAAGGATGACCGCCTTCATGGCAAGCATCCGGAGCTGCCCGCGCAGGTCTTCGATCCGTTCGTACCCTAACACACACATAAGTCGTCAGCTCAGTGCGTGTCATCCCCAAAAAAAAGAAAGAAAAAATTCAATGGCAGCGTTTCCATCGAAAAAACGTACACTCCTCTGCGCGCTGCAGCATTCGGATCGCCGGCGTGAGATATCCACCCCGCTCTACCTCCGATGTGCGCCCGCGGGCCAGGCCCACGTACGCGTCCGCCTGGAGGGCAAACAGGTCGGCGCAGAGCATCGCATCGCCTCCCTCCAGCGCCTAGCCATTTCGTCAGCCAACTCTGCTGCCAGGGCCTGCTGAAAATCCACCCGATCCATCTCGCGCTCTCACCTGGGGCGTAATCGCATCGAGCAGCTCCACCGCCGCCTTGAACTGGCGCTCGTGATTCAGAATGCTGCACAGCTGAGCCACGGCCTCCCATGCTGCAGGGAGCATCCGGGCCTTGAAACCGGCGTTCGCCGCTCGTAACGCCACGCTCAATCCCAGTTGCGGCTGGCCAGCGGCGTTGAACACCCGGGCTTTGCAGCTGAGAAGCCGGATGCGCTGATACACATCTGCGCCTTCATCCTTCAGGCGCAATCCCAGGTCGTCAACCAGTGTGAAAGCCTCGGACGCTTTTGCTTGACGAAGCAGGCAGTTCACTTCAAGCATCGCCAACTCGAAATTGAGATCGGTGTCAAGTGGCGACGCAGCCTTGAGTTCGGAGAGGAGCTGAATGGATGCTGCAAGGTTGTCTCTGTTCGGGTATATGACTGGTCAGTAAAGCCTTGAAAACGGCGGGGCGTAGATCGGAGAAGTGACGGACTTGTGAAGTTGACGCTTTAGCTTTAGCATGCCAGAATAGACGGTGAGATATTGCTGAAATTTGGGTATTCGGTGCACGTCAGGATTGACCTTCTTAAGCAGCTCCGTGGCTTTGTCATAATAGCCAGCTTGAGCCGCCTGGTGGGGAATCGGATCAGTTCAAAATCAACTCTCTTATGCGTCATGTACACAATTACCATGTAGGCGAGCCGACAAGTAGCTCGTAGGATCTCTTCTACTGGAGAATTGCTTTCGTGGCAAAGCTTGAGTGCAAGGACTTGCTGTTCTGCTAACTCGGCTTGGCCTGAGAATTGATTAGTAGTTTGATTTGAAGGACGGAATGCAGTCAGGCCAACGCACCTAGCCTACTCGAGACCGAAGCTAGCATAAGCATCTGTGCTCCGGTCACTGAAGTCAAGTCGTAGTGGAGATTGAGATGCGAGGACTGATAGAGATATTCGAGCGCTCGAGCAACGCTTTCGCCCTGCCAGGACGAATTAGTTTCAAAGTGGAGTACGTTGATCCGAGTACGAGACTGACGTTGGACAGAGTGAGTTTTGCCAAACTGAGGAGAGTCGAACTGTGTAGGGTCCACGACTGGCTCTCTTTTGCTCTGGCCTCTAGAAACTCGAGTCCTTCTCGCTCGGAGCCAGTAATGCCTACGTAGCCTGCAGCTCTCATCTGACTCGGGTAAGCTTTGCGAAGGTGGTGCAGCCAGCTCAAGCTGAAATTTAGGCAGTTCATGTCCTCGTTTTCGCGAGCTGTTGCTATGGTTTCTTGCATCGCAGCATGAGCTTCGCTAAAATAGCCAAAGTCCGCTTGCAACACTGCCATGTGGAGCAGCGCATATTGGTAGTAGGTTTTGTCTTCAGTGGCCATGGTGTAGTCAAAGTAGCGGTGCAGGTTGTCGAGAGACGAAGTATAGTCTCCTGCTCGCCAAGCGTCAAAGAACCTAGATAGCTTCAGTGAGAGGAATCGACTTGGTTTCGAGAGGAGACATACTTTACAAAGTGAGACGAGCTTGGTACAGGTACGCCCGGACCAACCATCGCTCGAAAATGGCCTTTCATGTCTTCTGGAACTCTGTTGCCATACTCTGAATTGCGTCAGCAATATGGCATTGATGATATCGACTCGACAGACTTTGGAGTTGCTCAAGCTGATACTCCACCAAACTCTCGATATCCTCCACACTGAATTCGCTCACAGCCTCATTTTGGAGGTGTCCGTATGCCTTTTGATAGAGTGGATGGTCTTGGTTCATTGGAACTTGTGGTTTTGGCGGGCCAAATTGGTGAACTGTGCCGGTTCCGGGATTTTTACTCCGCCAATAAGCCTCTGAAGGTGCTCTGTATTGAACGAAGCTTTCCCACAGCTTAATCGTATCATCAAGTTGAAGCCTTGCAAACTCCAGGCAAGCTTGACGGACGAACTGACCCAATGGCGAGCTTCGTGTAAGCGGAGTACCTCTGTTCGGGTGGCGACGGTAGCGAAATTCGGGGTCGACCTCTCTTTGCATAAGCTCTTCTTCAGTCGGCTCGAATACATCATGAGGAAGAAATTTGAAGAAAGCGTATAGATCATCGAGGCCCTGAAAGTCTTTCCACAGCTTTTCGAGAAACACCTCCCAGCCCGTTTTGTCTCGATAATAAGCACTCTGACACGGGCGAAGAGCATCTTCAAAGTCAATCAACCGAAGGGGCGCCCACTCGGGAGAGCTTTTCGACCTGAGAGGAAGTACGTCGCGAATGATGAAGGTCAGGACGCGCGGTTTTGACCGGGCACTAAACCCATCGAATCTCCAACCTGAGCTATACGTGCAAGAGTAGATCCAAGTGAGTGCCAGGAGGCACACCTCCGACGGCGTAAGTGCCTGGAGGCTCACTTTCGATGGAGTGAGAGATCGAGACATTGTGGAGGCTCTGAATCAAATATTCTCATGACTTTGATTAATCCTCACATTTGGTTGACGCCTTGGTATAGATGCAACACATGAAGATGGCAAGAACAAAGAATTCGGCGCGTCTCAGCGCGTCGTGTCCTAATTATCGGCGCGCATCATTCCGTAGAACCCAAATACCCAAACACTTGAGAGCTCGCAATTTCAGGGGCTAATACATGTTCCGAATGAATTCCCAGGCTTGTAGTACCTGAAGAGCGCTATATATGACTATATTTTCAAGCTTCAAAAATCGGGGTTTGAGGGTTATGTCATTTTGGCAGAGTATGCCAGCTGCGGGGATCTTTGCTGTTCTGTTACGACGCCCTGGTCGAATCCAACAAGCGGCACGCTGACGATACGACAAGGGCGCAAGCTTGAAGGTATGACATTGAAATCAGGAAGTAAGGCGGCAATCACACCTGGAGTTTGGAGGGGAGATGGTCTATCTGTACTGATTCTAGAGCTGCATTTGTTCACATTTACTTAGAGACAGCAGCTAATGCCGCCTCCCATTTTTGTCCCACTAGCCTCTCGAAGGCTTCAATATACTTGATGGAAGTCTCCTCTCTGACATCCCAGGGTACGTACACACTCGCCTTTCCCTGAACGCCGTTTGCAGTCAACCAATCTGGAAGGCGTGAGTCAAACTTCTAGCATAAGCCAAATATACTAGGTGATCTTACCACGAAGGTATTGCTTGTCGAAGCTTGGCTGGGTTTGCCCCGGCTTGTACTTGTCTGCGCGCCAAAATCTGCTACTATCGGGGGTAAGAACCTCATCGACGAGGACGACCTCATCAGTCTCCTCGTCAACTCCAAACTCGAACTTTGTATCAGCGATGATGATACCACGTTCAAGGGCGTAGTCGCGTGCCTACTTATGTTAGTGCTGGCTCCCAAACTTTGTATGGAAGAGGCCAATTTGCCCACCGTAGTGTAAATCTCCAGGCTTAACTCTTCGACCCTCTTCGCATACTTCGGGCCTATCAGCTCTGCAGCTCGGTCGGGATGGATATTCACGTCCTGTGCTCCAGCCTCTGCCTGTGGTCCCATCAGCCGGTCTCCTGAGCTGCTAATCGTATCACTTACCTTCGTGCTGGGCGTCCACAAAGGTTTGGGAAGCTTTGCGCTCTCTTGCAGCACATATCCCTCAGTTTTCTGAACCGGCATTCCGTGGATGGTCCCCAGCATGTAATATTCCTTCCAAGCGCTACCAGTAATATAGCCCCGGACTATAGATTCGATGGGCAAGATTTTGAGACGGCGAACTTGCATGCTACGATGCTGCAATTGTCCGACAGTTTCGTTGGGAAGACTACTCAAGATAGCTGGAGGGAGATCAAGCGAGATGAAGTGCGTGCGAAGAGAAGGAATGAGTTTTGGTAGAAGGGAGAACCAGTGCGCAGAGAGAAGGGTCAGAATAGCACCCTTGGATGGAATGCCCTACGCCAGCGCACTCTGTCAGTTCATCAGATCAATATCATTTGTATATTACCCGCATCAAATCTTGACCTTCGATTTCCAGCCACTTTTGTGAGGCTCTGTATTCTTACCTTTCGATGATGTGCAACCATGAAATTTTTGCTCAATGAATTCTGAACGAAATTGACTTACATCCCTGAGAACCACGTCGTAGGCTGATCTTTGTAATCTGGTCAGCAACGGAAAAGCTCACAACTACGCGGCATGGGTCTGGGCTGTAGATAACTTCTTACATTCGGTCCGTGGCTATGAAGAGGAGCGTGGATTCGTCGATCTTGAAAATCTCACGCACTTTACCGCTCGCTACAAGTGGCAAGTGCCCGTGAAGATCTACCTTGACGACCGGTTGCTCCAATTGATCCATTCTCACTTCCTGGTGAGAATGAAACTCGTAGCTCGAGGCTGGGTAGTTGCTGTGATGGATGCACGAGGATCTATCCAGTAGTGTTAGCCGAGAGATACTATGAGGAGGGAATCAGAAATTCTTACTGACTATCGCAGCACTATCAGGCGATGAATGGCAAGTGCTGTGAAGGCAGGAAGCAAGGTTGTTGCGGGTCGACCGCAACTAATAAATACCTACGTAGCTACCTCCTTGGGAACGCAGTCACCTGGGCATGCGGCTGGGGTGAGGGTCGAAGTGCTCAGATATTCACTCTCACAGACACTCACTCTCACAGACATTTCACTCTCACAGACATTTCACTCTCACAGACATTTCACTCTCACAGACATTTCACTCTCACAGACATTCACTCTCACAGAAAGTCAATCTCACAGACAGCCAATCTCATAGCCCGTAGATGGCGCCTGCATCTACGGGACTCGTTCTCACAGACTCAGCTCCCTTCGCACATTCATACAGTTTCATAGATGTTAATGTACAGCATTAGTATACACATGAGCGGTGTGGCTACCTAATTTTATCAATCCTGGTATCATCTCAGCAGCACCGAGCAGAACTTTTGCCAACGCCGCAAGGCAGAAGAAGAAAGGAGATAAGACCCAACACTATACCTCGGACGTTGTGCCAAGCAGCTTCAGAACACCTTCGTACACTCCAAACATGATGGCTGCACTTGGTACAACCCTCATCATGTGCGGTACCAGGCCCCCGTACAAGCCGGCCACGCCTTCTTGTTTCCAGACCAGCTTGAAGCACTGGAGCAAGCCCGTGTATTTCAGCTGACCGCCCTCTAGAGGTGCCTGGCGTAGCCGTGTCCTCACGACCTCGTGCGGGTATGTGACAATAGACGCAAAGAATTTGGCCGTACCTGCAGCGCCGAGTTTGCCCGTCCAGGAGACCGTCTCGTCCCAACCTGTCACGGGCCGACCAGACAGCACGATTTGTTCGTCACGCCTCCGCAGATACATCTTCATCTGCTCATAGAGCACCCACTGAAGTGTGCTCTCGGTAATACCAAGGTAGCTGGCACTAAGCCCGCGGTACAGACCCCGGATGCCCTCATGGCGCACGGTTTGTAATGTACAATCCAGGGCATTCTTGTACTTGCGGGTCCGCAGCGAGCCTGCGCGCTCGGCGTGCGACCGGTCGAGCTGCAGCCTCGTCTTGACCAACCAGATTGGATTTGTCACGGTGCCTGTAATGATCCCGGAAATGGCGGCAGCGCACAGATGTACCCAAGCAGATTCTCTCCCGTCGTTCAGATGTCTGCTGATGATCTTCTTTCCGTTGCCGTATGTGTAGAATTTGGTAGCCTGGGCTGGGATGACCGCCACCAGATTAGGGCCTAGCCCCTTAAATAAGGTGCGCCACCCTTCTTGGCGTGGAATGGCGAAGAGAATCTGAAATGTTTCCGTGATGTGTATGATAGCGTTGCGCGCAGGAGAGAGCTGCGAAAGATGAGGAACGCCTCGAGCGGCCCGCGAAGCTGCGAGCTGGGATTGGTAGAAGTCGGATTGAAGACGCGTTCTTAACACATCCAAAGGACTCGTGAACGTAGCTGCCATCATTCCGCCAAGACTAAAGTCAAAATCAGTGACAGGTTTGCACGTCGATTAAAAGGGGGCCAAACCCTCCAGCAACAGAATGCGCCCATGATTTAGCTAACGGGGAGGCAGGTGTCGTTACCCGTCCTCCATCTTGCCGCCTTGCAGGCAACACAGCTACTGTCTCACCAGGCTGCGGTATGATCGTCTGGATGGCATTTGAGGGGTTGCTGGTAAGATGCTGATCTTCAGAAACTGGAAGGCTGTTCATATACGGCTGTTAGGAGCGATGAGACTTGGGTGAACTGATGTGGTACACTTGGGCGAACTGATGTGGTACACTTGGGCAAACTGATGTGGTACACTTGGGTGAACTGATATGGTACACTTCTGAATGTAGAGGCAATCGGAATTAAATATTCTAGAAACTGTGTGAAGCACGAAAATGGTCAGTGGTGTGGACGCTTTCAATTCTTCGGTAGCGGAGATGACGTTGCGGAGCTTTTTTTTTGGCCTGAAGTGAAGCTCACTCTGAGGGAAAGGCACGGCTTAGTTTCCTAACTTTGGTTCGCGAGCTTTGCAACGACATCATCGCGTCTGCATCTCGCACAGCTACACTAGATGAAAAACTCAGTGGCTTCATTCTCTCAATCACCCTCTATGTGAACCTTTCTCAACCGGCGGGACAACATGAGGCCTTCTGCGCAACTGTTAAGCCCAGGCTTCTGGCGGCGCAGCCTCGACGAGTTCAAGCGACTGTCTGGCGTAGGTACGGGAAACAATCTATCCCCAAAACCTTCTCCGAAAAAGTAAATAAGAGCTAACAAAACGCGCACACATTTCCAGCGCTCAGATTCGAAGCCCTCGACACCGCCAAAAACCCTCGCGACCTCGCCAGCTTCAGCAACCCGGGCGCCCTGTCCCTCTGCAAGATCATGTCCGACAGCGACATAGGCGGCTTCTCCACCTCCCACCTTGACTACGAAGCCGCCACCACCCACTCCCCCGCGCACGCCCGCTTCCACGGCACCATCTCGACCGAGCTGCCGGCCCACAACCCCGAAATCCAACGCACCGGCTACGCGGGCTGGCGCACCAAAGATCGCGGCGCGACCCTCTTCGGCCGCGGCGTCTGGGACGTCGACCCGTATGCCTACTGTGCGCTGCGCGTGCGCAGCGACGGGCGCAACTACAATGTCAACGTGCAGACGGAATCGATCATTCCCTCGGACCTGCACCAGCACCGGCTGTACGCACGCCGTCCCGGTGAGTGGGAGACGGTGCTGATACCCTGGCGCGAGTTTGTGCGGACGAATCATGGCATGGTGGTGCAGCCGCAAGCGGAGATGTTGAGGCAGCGGGTGCGAAGCGTTGGGATCAGCTTGACGGATCGGATTCCAGGGCCGTTTGAGCTGTACGTTGCAAAGATCTGGGCAACGAATGGGTTGGGGGCGGAGGATGAGGTGGGATTTGGAGATGAGGATGGATTGGATTTTCCTCAGCCATGGGAATCAGAGATTACAAAGACGACGACAAGGCACGGGTGGATGCGAAGAACGCATACATTGTAGGATTAATGGCGTCGATGGGAGAGACCCGTCCTTTCCCCAAGTTGCTTTCAGAATAGCTCACGCTTTCGGGATACCTCAGACATCAAGTTGCTTTCGGAATAACTCAGACATCATGTAATTATGCCCATGACTTCAAGATCACGCCGCTTGTGATATTGAGGAGAAGACGTGGTGAAGAATTGAATTGGAATGAAATGCTTGAATCGTGCCCTGGGCTTCTCAGGAACTGAAGCAATGCTACGGTACAGAATGGAGGCAAAGCGAGACTCCATCGGTTGCCGTTCCTAATCGATGGACGTATGCTAGCTAGGTGTCATCTACTCTTCCTCTTCTTCCTCTCCGCCATCACCCTCGTCTTCTTTCTTCTCCGCAGCCTTGGCCTTCTTTCTCCTCACGCGACCCGGACGGCCACCGCCAAATGGCGAGCTGAGGGCAAAGTCAATGTGTTTCTGGGAATCCAGACGGACGATGAAAGAAGGAACATTGACAATCTGCTTGCCGACACTAATCACAGTGTTAGCTGAAAGGTTCATGGATATGCTCGGGATAAAATTTTTGGCTTGCCGTATATGTCTCTGCCTGATCAAAACACGAGCATGATGGATTGATTTTGCGAGACCAAGCTTGTAGACACAGGTCTGCAGACGACGTTCTAAGAAATCCTCAAGCCGGAGGGCCAACACGTAATCGAGCTTCATCCGGGATTCGTCAAGCACACCGACACGGACGAGACGACGAATTAGGGCATTGCCTTCAAAGAGACGCTTCGGGTTTTTTTCGTCCAGAGTAAGCAGTTGACTGCAAAATCACAAAGTCAGCGCGCAAGCTTTGTGGATGATAATATCTCTGCAGTCGAGGCAGAGTTCCAATTGGCATACCGGGCAGCGCGACGAATCTTAGACAACGTCAAGGCCACGCGCCAGACTTCGCGCTTGTTACGGAGCCCATATTCACCAACAAGCTTCAGCTCAGAGTCACTGTTGGCATGTTAATGCAAGGTCTCAACGACAATAAGCAGAGGCAAGCTCGTGCTCAGTGGCCGGGAGATACTGACAGACGAGCAGACTCGAATGCTACAGCTTGGGTTAGCCTGATCCTTCGAGCTTGAGACAAACGGATTTAGACTTACGACGACGAGGAGTCTTATACGTCTTGCTGTACGGCCTTGCAACCATGATTGCAACGGTCTCGCTGTCGCAATGATGGTAATGCGATCGAGAGGTTGCTGGTGTGGTGGTGCAAGCACGGGGTTTTGCCCGAGTGGCTGCTAAGCGAGCCCACTTCGGCGCCTTCGGAGCAAAATCGCCGGCAGCATTCGCTTCAACCATATCGAAGTCAGTTCAGACCACTTTGGTTCCGAATCCTGTCTCTTGCCCACGATTGCGCCATAGGTTCCTGATTCAATATGAGTACGATCACCCACCAAAGCCACTGCAGAATGAGAAAAACTAACTTGGCTTAACAGCGAAGGGAACTTCGAGCTTTGGCAAACGCCACAACAAATCGCACACACTCTGCCGGCGCTGTGGTCCGTAAATTCTTCGAAGAAATCAGAGTTGAAATGCTGACTCTTCCAGGCCGTCGCTCCCTCCACATTCAAAAGCACACATGCGCCTCGTGCGGATACCCAGCAGCCAAGACACGTGGATGTGCGTTGTAATTGCTGACTAGTCTCGTTTTAACATTTGTACTGATGGAATGGCGCAGACAATTGGGCTGAAAAGGCCAAGAGGAGAAAGACAACTGGAACGGGCAGGATGAGGTCATTGAAGAGCATTCCCCGACGCTTTAAGAACGGCTTTCGGGTTGGGACACCAAAGGGCGCGAGAGGTCCTGCCAGTCGAGCAGCGTGAAACAAGGATTGTAGAAGCTTGAAAGCGATCATGAAACACCAGGCATGGATACAACAACTCGACTGGGTCGGCGCGGGGAACCTTTTGTTTTATGTATCTTACATGAATGAGCTGGCTTACGGCTTCGCATGTTACTTTGCCTCGCTGCGCACGTGCAACAGATATAGCTTTTACCAACGATCGAAAGAGTTGTACTCGTTATGCAATCCCGCGGGAAGCTTGGGAATGGTAGAGTCTCTACGCTTGATTCCAGCGGATCGTGAGACGTGATATGTACTTTGGCGCGGACCACCTCCAATTGCCATCTCCGCAGCAATTGGCGGACCATGGCAAATCTATGATATCTGCAAAGTGCTAGAGAGCAAGACTCTCTCCCAAACGCCGCGCTAGAAAACCCCGACAATCTAATATCACATCCTCAATGCACCAACTCATCCTTACCCAACAATTTTGCCATGGGATCGTTAGCAACCGCTCGTTTCTTCCTGTACTCGTCCATTTCTTCCTCCGTCGCCCCGCCAATCATCTCATCAACCGTTCGCTTCGTTCGCTTGTGTCTCTCGGTATCATCTACCCTTTGCATGTCATCCTTTTCCACACCATTCGGCACATACTTTTCTCCGTCCTGGTCCTCCTTCCAGGCAATGGACTTGGGTACTTCATCCGAAGGCAGATCTGCCGCAATGCGCAAACGGTCAGACTGTTCAAAAGCCCTTTTGCCTTCCTCGCCAGTGCAGTAGCTGTTCTTAGACGTTGAGTGGCAGCATGCGTAGCCCCATTTGAAGCTACTCCACCAGCTGCCCCAAGCGGAGGTGTGGTTGTTGATGAACACGTCTTCTGCATATTTACTTTTTACCTTCTTCGCCGACTCCCCTTTGATGACTTTGCCCCGGTCATCATACTCGACGTACCGCTCGGTCTCTGCCACTTCCGGTCGTTTCCGTTGGAGATGATCTTGACCACCGTACTTGTCGAAGAGGGCTTTCTTCTGCTCGCCCTTTGTCTTTCTTTTCTCCTCGAGCTGCTTCTTCCTCATAAACTCTCCAGACGTTGGCATTGCCTGTAGATGCAATCCTTTCTCTCCGTCCCGCTCTTGCGTTTCCCATGCATATCGCTGTGCTTTTTGGAACTCTGCGGCATCACCAGAAGCACGCATAAAGCCTTCCTCCGCCACTAAAGCTGCAGCATTATCCCCAGTAACTCCACTATCAACCATGTTCCGTGTTTTCGGGTCGTACTTTGCAGACTCAAGATCAAGGTTAAGCAGATACTTTGCGGTATCCTCCCGTATCCGCAGATTTCGAGTGGAGGTAGCCTGTTTTCTTCCCATGTCGGCTTCTGCTTCGTACCGGTCGCCTTCGTCCACGCCTTCTTCTCCATCCGGACTCTTCGACTGTCCATCCTCTCCCCCGGCACGCTTTGCCTTCTTCTTCATCTCCTCCAGTTGGTTGTACTCCTCCACAACGGCTTCGTACTCTCGAGAATCGTACCCATTCCAACGATCCCTCTTAGCATCCCAGCCTAGCTGTACCTCTTGCACCATTTCGTCGGCTTGAATGTTCTTGCCAGTCCATTTCGCCCCTGCTTTTCTTGGCCGGCTCAGGCACTCCTTGGTCTTGTGTGTTATGGCGCCGCAGTTCTCGCAAGCACCTTTCCGGAATTTAGTGGCTACAGGGCCGAGCTTGCGCCCACGGTCATACCACTTCGAGTCGGAAGCATTGTCCTTTTGTTGAAGACGTTGATGCTCAAGGTAATCGTCATCGTTTTGTAGGTCGTCAACGTAGAAAGGCTTCTTAGAAATGAAGGTGGGAATATATTCGTTGCGTTCACCTTTCTTGGCCGGCTCGGCTGGGTTCTTGGTCGGAGGTGCCATTGTCAACAGTATGTGGTTCGACGCAAGATGTAGCGCACTTCGATAGTCCTGCCTGGGTATCAACACTCAGGTCGCCAGTCGATTATTAGGTAAGGTCGAAGTTTAGATAGGGTTTAAGGGTCGCTGACGCGATTCGCGGTAAGAAGCGCTAGCGGGGTATCCCGACTAGCGTGCACGCAATTCGGCATTTGGCATGACACGCATAACGCGATCATCTTGTTTACTGTCCCAGTCGATCGTCACCCCCAGCCATTTGATCTATCATTTTTGGTCCTGTACTGCCGCTCATGACGTTTTTTCCAATCTTTGCTTGTGTTGCACCGAACTTATCCGCAAGCACTTAGAAGGATGCTGGTCCTTTTTTGACTTGATAGGCTGGCCCAATTTGAAGCCGGCCGATGGACCTTTTTCGAGTTCGTTTGAATTGTGTGGACCACTATCAGGCCGTCCCAACAGAGCTCGATCCGGACTTTGACGGCCTTTCGTCGTCCTCCCAGCGCAAAAGTGCTCCTTCAGTACCGGTCATTCGAATATTTGGAGCTACAGAAACAGGACAGAAGGTTTGCGCACACATCCATGGCGCGCTACCATACTTGTACCTGAAGTACGAGGGAAGCCTTTCTGAAGAGGATGGTATGTCTATGGAGTAGCGCGCATATTGAGAGTGACTAATATCAAATTCAAAAGTCGATGCACACATCCAAAGCCTGCGCCTCTCCATCGACCATGCACTTGCTACCAGCTACCGCCGCAATCCTTACGATCGCAAGTCCGTCTTCGTTGCCCACATATCGCTCGTCAAAGGTGTACCATACTATGGGTACTCCGTGGGCTACCAGTACTTCCTCAAGATTTATATGCTCAACCCACTCAACATGACACGACTTGCGGATCTCTTATATCAGGGCGCTGTGATGAAGAGAAGCTTTCAACCGTATGAGAGCCATCTGGAGTACTTGCTCCAGTGGATGTGCGATTACAATCTGTACGGCTGTGCATACGTCGACTGCGACAGGCCACGATTTCGCAGCCCTATACCGGAGTATCTGGAGCTGAATAGTTCGACCCACAAATGGCATGACCTCTCCATCCCAGTGGATCTTATTGAAGACTCAGACGACTTCCCCCGGCAAAGTCATTGCTCAATCGAAGTGGATATCTGTGTTCAAGACATTGTGAACAGGAGGGAAATCAGGCCACGACCTCTGCACCATGACTTTATCGAACGTTTCAACCATTTGACGCCCGATGAAAAGCTTGTCAATTCCATGGCTGGGCTGTGGCGAGATGAAACGAAACGACGCAAGAAACGGATGGGTCTGAAAGACCCTTCGAGCAGCCCATTTCCTTCCGACGTCCTCGTTTCTGTGTCTGCAGACCCAAGAGATACTTCAAAGGGAGGATGGATGCATGAAGATGAATATAGAGACATGATCAAAGGCCTTGTGGACGATGAAAGGAAGAAGACCGATGGAAACAGGATCTCATTCGATGGCTTCATGCGCCCAAACTCAACTACATCTCGTGTCAAAACGGCGCTAGAGAGCGTTGAAGAGCTGTTTCCAGAGAAAATATCGGAATGGAAGTACCTAGGCCATCTGGGCTCTTTAGGTCACGCAGAGCAAGGAATACCTCCCGCTACGCAACCAGTGGTGGACGAGTCGACAATCGAAAAACCCGATGGTAATGAGTTATATTTTGAATCTGATGAGGAAGTGGCGCGGCAGATAGCTTCATCTCAACAGTCAAAGTCCAACGGTACCGACGAAGGAGGTACCACTGGATCACAAAGTGGGCAGGACATGGAGCTGAGTATCAAAGAGGCTTTCTTCGACGAAAAACTTCAGGGCCGATCCAAACGGCCGAATGACCACGCGTCGGGACCTCTTACCCCAAAGTCTCTTTCTTCCCACCTGCATCGGCATATTAACACTAAACGCTCAGGAGAGGAGGTCTATAGTCCTGTAAAAGACTTTGCCGAACGTATTAATGGTAAAGCCAAATCGTCCAAAGAACACAGCTGGACGTCGAGATCGCCGAAGAGGCAGAAAATATCCCACATCCCCAACCATTCCACATCTTACCAATCGCGTAATATTAGTGGAGGCAAAGACAGCACACGGGCACAGCCTTTGCTGACAGAAAAGCTATTGATCTCCACGGAAAAGCCCAGTAGTGCCAATCTCAATCCAAACGATTCGTCTCTCAACCATCAGCATGTACAAGCAAGCTCTTCCCACGAAGAGACAATCCCTCGAGGCAGCGGCAGCATCAAGAAATTACCGTTTCCGGTGGTTAAAAATCCCCATGATCCAGATACTGCCTTGCGCTTAAGTCAAAGAAGCAATCAATCAAACTCCCAGAAATCGCCAACTTCTTACGACATAACGACTTCCAGCTTTGGGCTAGACTCTTCTTGGCCCGGAGTTGAAGAGAGTAGATCTACTCAGTCTCCCATAAAATCTGTTGGCAGCTCTCCTACCCGTTGGTTGGAACTCTCCCCAGCCCATCGGATTCGAGATGAGTTCACGTCTGATCCGAACGCCGATATATTTTATTTTGGTCTTCAACCTCCCTCTGCACAAGTGGTAGGCTCAACCATGGAGCAATATGGCCGACCATCCGTCATCTATCAGGATGCATATTACAGTAACGACAAAGATGTGCCTGAGAGATCGCGGGAATATGCGGGTCGCGAATTCAAACTCGAGAGCAAAGCTTTACCATACCTACCAGATTTTGACCCCAGTGGGGAAAGTCCAGCAAGTTTTGGTACCAAGGCACCAATAACTCGAAACAGATTAAAAGAGAGAGTGCAGCTCGGCGTCAGGAAGGCGAAATGCACCTTGTTGAACTGGGAGATTGCAGCGCCTGCTCCCACACGAAAAGAGGTCAACGAATGGTTAGAAAATGAGCAAAAATCGAAGCACACGCTGTCAGTAGATCAAGGTCAAGATCGAGATCAAGCAAACGCCAGTGTGACTGCGGACCTAACAGAAGAGCATACTTCAGCGGCTAATCAATCCCAAATTGAGGGCCCCACACAGAAAAATAAGCATGGCTTCAAATATTCTCAAAAGCAAAAGTCCACTAGCGTGCAACACGAGACTCAGTACATGAGTACCATGAGCCTCGAGGTGCATGTCAACTCTCGCGGCATGCTTGCACCGGATCCAGCCAAGGATGAAATCAGCTGCATTTTCTGGTCCATACAGTCGGACGACGAGGAAGTCTCAAGCAGCCAATTCGCTGAAGGCCTTCGTGTTGGTCTCCTCGTCCTTTGCCCAAGAAGTAGCAACAAGGCAGAAAAGATCGCGCATCAAACGGGAGTTGAGGTTGAGGTTGAGGTAGAGGAAGACGAGCTAGATCTGATCAATAGGTTGATTGACATCGTTCGTGCCTTCGACCCAGACATTCTTACCGGATTCGAAGTGCACAATGGCAGCTGGGGATATATCATCGAACGTGCCCGTCTCAAGTTCGAGTACAATCTTCCAGATGAACTGTCGCGCATGAAATCGCACTCCCACGGCCGCTTTGGCAAAGATGCAGATCGCTGGGGCTTCACACATACTTCCACGATACGCGTGACAGGTCGGCATATGATCAACATCTGGCGTGCGATGAGAGGCGAATTGAACTTGTTGCAGTACACCATGGAGAATATAGTTTTCCATCTTCTGCAAATGCGCATACCCCATTACTCGTTCTCGGATTTGACAAATTGGTACCTGTCGCCTTCTCCGCACGATCTTGCCAAAGTTGTTGGCTACTATCTTAGCCGAGTCGAACTAAATCTTCGCATACTCGACGCTAACGAGCTTATTCCTCGTACATCCGAACAAGCACGTCTTCTTGGTGTCGATTTCTTCAGCGTCTTCTCTCGGGGCTCACAGTTCAAGGTCGAGTCACTCATGTTTCGTATCGCCAAACCCGAAAACTTCATCCTAGTTTCGCCAAGTCGCAAGCAGGTCGGACAGCAAAATGCGCTGGAATGTCTGCCATTGGTGATGGAACCACAATCGGGCTTCTACAACTCGCCAGTCCTGGTCCTCGACTTCCAATCCCTGTACCCTTCGGTGATGATTGCATATAACTATTGCTATAGCACTTGTCTTGGACGCATAACTCCCTGGCGCGGTGCCAATAAGATGGGTTTCATGGATTTCCAGCGTGAACTTCGATTGCTGGAACTAGTGCAAGATTCCATCAACATCGCTCCCAATGGCATTATGTACGTGAAGCCGACGATGCGCAAAAGTCTCCTTGCCAAAATGCTGGGGGAGATCCTTGAGACTCGCGTCATGGTCAAATCTGGCATGAAGGTCGATAAGGACGATCATACACTGCAACGGCTCCTGAACAACCGACAGCTTGCGCTCAAGCTAATTGCGAACGTTACCTATGGCTACACTTCTGCCTCGTTCTCCGGCCGCATGCCTTGCGCCGAGATTGCCGACAGCATCGTCCAGACGGGCCGCGAAACGCTTGAAAAAGCCATTGTACTCATCCACAGCATCGCCCGCTGGGACGCCGAGGTCGTGTACGGGGACACCGACTCTCTCTTTGTGCATCTCAAGGGCCGAACACGCGCCCAAGCTTTCCAAATCGGCCAAGAAATCGCCAGCGCCGTCACGAAGCAAAATCCGCGTCCCGTCAAACTCAAGTTCGAAAAAGTCTACCATCCCTGTGTGCTGCTCGCCAAGAAGCGCTACGTCGGCTTCAAGTACGAGTCCCTGTCGCAGGCGGTGCCGGAGTTCGACGCCAAGGGCATCGAGACGGTGCGCCGCGACGGCACGCCTGCGGAGCAGAAGATCGAAGAGCGTGCCCTCAAGCTGCTCTTCCGCACCGCCGACCTCAGCCAAGTGAAGGCGTATTTTCAGGAGCAATGCGCCAAGATCATGCGCGGCCGCGTCTCCGTCCAGGATTTCTGCTTCGCCAAGGAGGTCAAGCTGGGGACGTACTCGGCCCGGGGGGGCCCCCCGCCGCCGGGGGCGCTCATCGCCACGCGCCGCATGTTGGCGGATGCGCGGACGGAGCCACAGTATGGCGAGCGGGTGCCGTACGTCGTTGCGACGGGCGCGCCGGGGTCGCGGCTGGCGGATCGCTGTGTGGCGCCCGAAGTGCTGCTTGCGGACGAGCAGCTGGAGTTGGATGCCGAGTACTACATCTCGAAGAACTTGATTCCGCCGCTCGAGCGTATCTTCAATCTGGTCGGGGCGAATGTGCGGCAGTGGTATGCCGAGATGCCCAAAGTCCGGCGAGTCCGAACTCTGGGTTCCGCTGGGGTGGGAGGGCAGAAAGATGGAGCGGGGAAGGGATTATTTAGCCGCGTGCCGGCAAGTAATACGTTGGAGAGGTATCTGCGGCCGAGTGTGTGTGTGGTGTGTCGAGCGAAAGTGACACAGCCAAGGACGCTCGCAGGAAGCAAGAAGTTGCTCCTGTGTCCGGATTGCACCAAATCGCCGTCGAGGACTATTTTGACACTGAGGAGCAAGCTCAGCACGGCGGAGAGGAAAGTTGCAGATGTGGAACGGGTATGTCGGAGCTGCGCGGGTTTGGCTTGGAGCGATGAAGTCAAGTGCGATTCGAGAGATTGCCCTGTATTTTACTCGAGATTGAAAGCGAAGACAAAAGACGATGTTGAGAAGGCTGGAGCGAGCGGGGTGCTTGCAGCTTTGGAAAGCAGGGAGGCTGGCAAGAATGATTTGGAATGGTAAAAGGAACATGACACAGAAGTGAGAGCCAGCAAAGCAACAGGTTAACTACTCCAGACTTGAACAGCATGGGGTGAACCAAAGTTCAGGGTGATAACCAGTCGTCGTTAGGAAACGTCTTTGTAAGAGAAGGGATCTGGAGTATCGAGGGCAATAGACCATCAAAGACAGTTGATACAAGAGTGAGATCTGGAGACAACGTTGCCTGTAGAATAGAGGTGAAGCATAAACTGAATAAGGCGCCGGTGAGTGATGATCAAGTCTTAGGACCATGATATTGAAGGTTTTCATGCTCAAGACGAATACCCGTCTCACGCAAAACTCGCTGTCAACACTCCTCAGAAGGATCCTCATGAGCCTCATGTGTATACACAATGTGCTCCAAGCAGTACTCCAAGCAGTACTCCACAGGCTCATCCTTATGAGCCTTGCTGAAGTTGACACTCTTCGTCTTGTTGTTAGAGTTGATTGGTTTGGAGACAGGCTTTCTGTATAAGGCAGTATTTTGTGTGCGTGCAAGCTACGTCTCAACGTACGTATACTGCCATGAATTCCGCGAGTCGTCTGTTGGCATTCAAATGCTTGACCCCGAACTGAATTAGTGTGAGGATTAAGCAGGGTATCAGACTGTCATTGAGAGATTGATTGAGAACGGCTAGGGCGATAATACTTGCGGCGATAAGCATGTTTTCCATCTCTTCGTTGTTGAGCAAGCCAGCGTTCAGCAGTTCGTTGTGTAATTTTGATATCGTCAAGCGAGGCAAGCAGCTGCTTCAGAGGTGTGTGAAATTTGGCGTCAAAAACAGTAGAAAACCGTGTTCGTTTGATTGTATCAGGGTATTTATTTGGTATAGCGGTAGGCCTAGATGTCAAGGTTTCATAAGGTGCTGGCTACGGAGATTCGACTGTTTTAGGCTGTTCAGTTGATAAATCACGGTGTTTCAGAAAGATGAGATCCTGGCAAAATAACAGGGGTTGATTTGTGTATATAAGCAGCTCAATTCCCGTAGAGACTGAATCAAGATGGTGCTTCAGAACTGTGACAATTGAAACTAGGAGTGCGAGCAGCCTCAGCAACAGGGCACACAACAGCCATTTGAATAAACCAAACAATAAATAAAACGAACAACAACAAAAACGTCTGAGAAGAACAGGACGAATGCAATAAGCAGCAGCAGCAGTGCTTCAAATAGGTGCTTTAACAAGTGCTGAATAGGGGAAGGGCCAATATGGCTGTTTAGATGCCCCACCGACATTTCTTTTGTCGCTCTCTGTTGGTTCTAAGCCTTTGTATGAGATAAAACCTTGTATTTGAAAACAAATAACCACACGTGAAGTTATCTCTGAAAGGCCCATTAAAAAGTCCGGGACTCGTGGTCTGCCGATGCACTCTAGTACGCTACCTGTTACGACCCTGAAGCTAGTAATTACCAACTAGGTACACAGGTCCATTTCAAAAGTTTTGTCTCGCGCGAAAATTTGACGGATGACATAGTTTAAACTAATATTTGTTAGAACTTTCAGGGTTATGATCGTGTTTCTATCCTTGGGTACAGGATGTGGAATAAATTAGTGGGTATATGTTACTGAGGCGCTCTCCGAATCAACACGACAACCTTGAGCACGGAATAAAAATTTGGAAATTTGTCTTGTGCAAGAACCTAAAACTTTCAAAGTTATGACCGTTTTTCTACCCTGAAGTGTAGAAAATAGACCGATTGTCAACTAATAGATTAGTGGCCATATTCTGCTGGGTCGCTCCCGGAATTAATATGTTAACCTTGAGCGCGGAATAACAATTTGAAAATTTGTCTTGTGCAAAGACATCACTCCGACGATTATTCCGCCTCTCGCCTCTTTTTGCTTTAGCAGAGCCGACCATCTTGAGCATCTGATTAACGAGATTAACACTGATTGTTACGGACAGTATGTTCTGGCGGGACCTCGAATGCGGCCCGATCTAGCCATTTTACTTTCTATCTAATTGCGGAGTAAGGACGATTTATTAGATAGCTGCAGAAGAAGTAATAAGCATGAATAACTATCATAGCGAATGATTACAGAGGTCCATTTCAAAAGTATTGTCTCGCAAAGACATCGCAGGTGACACAGTTCAACCTGATGTTTGTCAGGAATTTCGAGGTTATGGCCGTGTTTCTATCCTGGGGTGCAGCAAATAGACTGATTGTCTACTAACAAATTGATGCGCATATTCTGCTGGTGCGTTCCCCGAATCAACACCCAAACCTTTAGCGCAGGACAAAACTTTTGAGATGGACCACTGCATGTTTGTAATAATGATCGTGGGGTCCCTCAGAGCGCCAATCATCATTTGCTCTCGTTGAGTAGCAACGTTAGTAGCTACACGTCCTCCCTATGCTGATTCTCGAGCTGATGCTACACCTCCTCCCTATGCTGCTTCCTCCGCATTCCGAGCCGGTCTATGATTGCTGCCAGCACCGTATCCACCGGATTCTTCATATTCACCGTTTCTGTGTTTTGGTCCTGCTGAGAGTTGTCACCTGACGGCATAGAAGGCGCAAAAGGGTCGGCGATAGCGCTAGGCTTAGGGAAGGCGGATAAGGCATGTTGGAGCTGTCTCACAAGGTCTGGAGCATATGAATTGAGAACATTTTGAACGAAGTTGTAAAGGACAAGGAGGTCTTTTTGGCTCGTGAGGATGTTGTAAGTGCCGATGCGGTAGCGGTGGTATGTCCATTTATCTTCCCGAATTATGGCGTAGTGTCCGTGAAGCCGTACGTTCTGTTCGTCATGAGAAATGGAAAAGGCAATGACTTGCCCACTTAGGCTTTCGAGCTTTTTTTCGGATCGATGCTTGTCGGCCTCCTGCTCAATCCTGAGAAGGGCTCTGACAGCAACGCTGCAACTGTGCATGTTCTGTCGATCTGCTTTGTTGAGGCCTTCATTTCCACACTTTACCTCGCACATAAGAAAAGGGAAATACATGTGGTCCGTGAATTGTATCCAATTATCGACCGATTTATACATGGTTAGTTTGCCAATTTCTACGTCAGTGAAGACAGACGAGCGTAGACCTATGGCTAGATCGGGCCGCATTCGAGGTCCCGCCAGAACACATTCTCCATTCCAATCGGCATTAACCTCGTCAACCAGATGCTCAAGATGGTCGGCTCCGCTAAAGTAAAGAGAGGCGAGAGGCGGAATAATCATCGGGGTGACGTCTCGATTCACTATTGCCTCGTTTCGATTTTCAAGAAGACTTATGACCTCGCGAAGGTGTTTTTTGGGAAAGATTGTAGGTTCGATGCTGTCGCGCGTGATCTTCGCAAGGTTATCGCACAACTTTTTACTCTGCTCGGAGAGGAGATTTTCGCCTCTCAACAAGGCCATGTCGAGACCTTTCGTGAAAATCCAGTTCTGGTACTTTGATGTATACTGCTCCGGGACGTCTCCATCCTTACGGATCTGAGTATAGCTCCGAAGCTTCTCGTCCTGGCCGCTTTGATAATGATTCGATGTCCTCCGTCTTTTGATAGTGTTGTCTGATGGAGCCATTGGGCCACTCTCTGCAAAGCCGTCGGGCCAGGTATGGTGCGCAGCCCAGTAGCTGATAGGATCGGGTCTCTTGTTCCCTTCGTTCTCCTCCGAGGCCCCAAGCACTTTCTTAGGTCTATCTAAGTTCTTGATAATGGGGACGCTTGTCTCAGGTGTAATTTTCACGAACAGCTCTCTTTGCTTCCGTGACGGCTCGGCAGGCTCACTCTTGCAGGGCCGTTTGCCAGACCATGTCGATTGCTTCTTGCGTTTTAGCTTGCGGCCAGCGGATGGATGGCTCTGAGTCTTCCTTAAGTTGCTCTCGAAAAGGGTGTCGTTCGTCGATTTTTTGGTGCTACTCACTGGTAGCTTGACTTGGCAGTGCTATTCAAGTGGGTAAGCAACAATCAAACAAGCGCGCCTTTAACTGACATCCTCTCCCGCCAAGCTGCTAGTCGATGGTGATGGAAGTGTTCGAGAGCTTCCTTCTCTTCTCAGTCTTTCATTTTGGATGGGAGCAGATGAGGGTAGCTGCCGCGATTTCTCTTCCAGACGTGCACTCCTTCGCAAAGGCGTTCCTCCTATAAAAGGTCAGAAAGACGATATGACGTGTTTGAAACACTCACCGCCGTGCTCGTGCTTCCGTTTAGGCATCGCTAGGTTTTCGAAGAGGTGGCGGCGGACATGTGCATATATGAATGTCTCAGTCTCAGCCAATCGCGCTAAGCGCCTGTTAAATAACCACAGCCCGACTTGGCGCTCGCCTAGGGCACGTGATTTCATCTCTGAGGCCTATCTCCAAATTTTTGTCCCGCGCTAAAGGGAGCGCCCCAGTAAAATGTACGCACTAATTTATTAGTTGACAATTAGTCTATATTCTGTATGCCAGGGTAGAAGCACGGTCATAACCTCAATAACTCTAATCAATATCAGGATGAACTGTGTCATCTGCGAAATTTTTGCGTCAGATAAAACTTTTGAAATAGACCTCTGTAGTTTGAGCCTCTTTAGCCTGCCCCTGCTGTCTGTGTGCCATGAGCAATCCCCTTTATAACTGCAGCAATGGACTCAGAAAATCACGATTCTCTAATCGAGCTTACTCGCGTCAGCTCCTGGCTTGCTTCGGTGGATAACACCTGTCTTCCTCCCACTCCTCCGGTCGACGAAGACTCGAAGCCGCGCCCAGCTTCCTTGAAGCGAAAGCGTGCCATGTCCCTCCCTACACGTGTGTCTAGTTCGTATCGCAGCGGCAGCCTTAAGCGACGAAGAACTGACGACATCGATGATTTTCGGCCCGAGCAGAGTGCGTCGGAGTGTAGAAGCGAAACTCCACTAGCTTTGAATGAGCTCCTCTCATTCAGCTTTTACACCAGTTACATGTCCTCGTCTCCAAAACGTTTTTCGAGTCCACCACGCGAGACGTCGATCAGACTGAAGAATGCATGGCCGCCAATACTAACAAAGAGCCTTGGTGGCCTAAAGGAGACCGTTCCAGAGCATGTTGTACGGCTCGGGAACCGGCTTGCCGACGGCGTTGGTTCTGGCTTTATCCCTCAAGGGTTGCTGGTACGTACATTAAGTTCAACTGCCCCCGATTTACGCGCTTATGTATGCCCAGGATGTTATCAAGACCGACCCCGAGGTAGGTTGTTAGCCCACAAAACCGGCCGATTTCGAACGCAGTGACACGCGCTCTGTGGAAGAGTTGTCGACAATGTGGAATGAAATTAAGAACGTTCATCTTAATGCGCGCAACTGTAACGACAACAGCCGAGATAAGAATGCATGGTGCGATGATGTGGTGCGGCCTCTGCTCTATTTGGCCATGGACTTGTATGGCAATGCTAAATGGTAGTTCCAGAGTGTGTATGTGTATCTCCCCTACTCCTTACCACTATCATGATGTAGCTAAACCATAACGTCATCTAGTCAGTCACAGTCTAGAAATCCTCTTTATCTCTCTACTATCCCTGCCCCTACCCCGATCAACCCGAACCGCCGCAAACCAATCGAGCGCAAGACTGATTGTGTGCTCTGATACTCGCACCGAAACAGCGGATTTTGGGCTCTTTACAAAAGACTTGCGACCGCAAACAATTCGGATATGGACATACAATTGACATATTCGCGAAGCGGATGGCCCTCTTCTCTAGATTTGATGTCAAACCAGCAACCGAATCCCACCCCGAAGCAGAATTGCAAATGAGTATATGGATAGCCGCCTTTTCGCTCAAAAAGTTGGAACTTGCTCATGCTGCCAAGACTTTGTCAGATCTAAGTTTTTTGGTTGAACCTGCGTTTACCATTGTCGGACATAACATAACGTATTTTACGCGTGTCCTTGCGAACATGTCGCGGATGGGAGAAATGGTATGCATATTCTCGGTCCGGATCTGGATCGGTTTGAGAGGCTAAGTACAGCTTCAATTCGTGGAGTTTTTTCAATTGGTCAAATTTTGTGGGAACTTACTACAGTATGAGATGGATGATGGAGGGTACGGATATCGGGGCCGGTTTTTGAAGTCGGTTTTTGGGGCCGGTTTTTGGGGCCGATTTTTGGGGCCAGTCTTGGGGGCCGGTTTTGAAGAAGCTGGCTGAAAGTTAGGACACAGCTCAACCTAATATTTGTCAGAATTATCGAGGTCATGACCGTGTTTCTACCCCAGGGTGTAAAAAATGGACTGGGGCGCTCCCCGCACCAACACGCCAACATTTAGCGCGGGACAAAAATTTTGGAATAGACCTCTGTATATGCATAGTCCTTGACCTTCCAATGCATTTGCATATACTTACAGAAAATATCTCTCTGATCTCCCTGCGTTGGTTTATGACACTGTGTCGTATGGATAGTCGTTAACATTTCAGTACATATAAATGTACTTACAAGAGACGGCTCTTAGTCTATTCTGGCTTACGATGGAAGGTAGTATTTTATGGACAGTCATTAACCTTCTCGAACATCCACGTGTAGTCATCACAAAACATTTTCTCTCTCTAATCCATACGTATTAAGTTACCATATCGACATCCCAAACCATCCCAATCCGCGACCATCTGAGTCTTCAGAATTTAGTATACTTCCCAGGTGTCCCCCTCCTCACCATTCGTTCTATACGCATCATGAAACCTCACACTAAGCCGCCTCTTTCAGTCATATTTCGTCCCTCTCCCATTTCCCGATCCACGTCCCACATGGACTCAATCAGCGGTGTCCTACTGTCAAAGATCACAGTTCTGGAGCACCTCCCTTCTTTCAATCTCTACGGAAATTGAGCTGCTTATATACACAAATCAACCCTTGTATCTCTGCCAGGATCTCATCCTTCTGAAACTCAGTGATGTGCCAGCTGAATAGCCTAAATTATTCGGATCTCCACAGTTCCGTGGTATGGCTGCTCTTAAAGATCCCAGAGATCACAGTTCTGAAGCACCTCCGTTGATTCAATCTCTACGGGAATTGAACTGCTTATATACACAAATCAACACCTGTTACTCTGTGCTGGATCTCATCCTTCTGAAACTGAGCGAGGTATCAGCTAAATAGCCTAAATCACTCGGATCTCCACAGTTCCGTGGTATGGCTGCTGAGGCAGCGCTCTGGGTAACTTTGACAGCTGCTGAGGCAGCACCTTGGAGAACTTTGACACCTACAGCATTGCGCTCTCTGCTCCAGCCATCTCTCGTACGTCATCGTGCGCCGCACTCGCCCTGTTCTTCGCTGCAGCCTGCTTTGTCCGCATCCCAAGCTGTACGCGTGCAGCGCGCGCCTTTACGATCGCGTTGAAGTTAAGTGGTTCAACTTCAGCAACTCTGGTCGCGTCCGCCTAGTTCGCTTTGCGGTATTTCTCCTTCTACTCCACTGTCTTGACACGGAGTAACGCTACACTCTGCTCGCCTTCCATTTGCAGCATTAGGCCGCAAGATCCAAATAAGCTAAATAGGGTCTCGACTTATCCTTCGGCCATTCGTTACTTGTCTGGAAGCGATGCACGAACAAGCTCGGCACCATCTCGACCAGCAGTCACCAGCCAGTCAAGAAGGTTGCTACGGGATTGAAAATCCCAACTGCAGTTCCTGAAGGCGAGCCCCCCTGCAGGACAGAGTTGGGCAAAGAGAGTCAACGAATCTCACAAGATATTCATCAAAAAGCCGGCCAGCGCGAACTTTGATGAGGTTGTCGAAGACCTTCGTGCTCAGGGTATCGTCAAGGAACGAGGTCTAGATGCGCTAGTCGCAATAATGCTTTCGAGGTCAGCGCTTGTGCCGCAGACAGGGATGGAATGGCTGGGACATGGACCAAATTGATATCATGGCTCTTGCGTTAGACGGACCATTATGGTATTTGGATTTTGATTAGCTCCTTTTTGTAGATAGTCACCCCTAGTGTTGAGATGTCGAGCGATGGCTACCGGAGCTTGCTTAACGATTAATCACCTCTATAAATCAATCGAAGATCTGGCTTGGCAATATAGTGTCACATTCCATCCTTGTACTATGTGCAAGCATGCTGCACCTTCTCCGACATCGAGCGCCATCTCCTTTGGGTGCGAAGACTTTTGCATCTATTTTGCTGGCTGTTAGAGAATGACTAAGTCATTAGACGGCGTCCGCATACACATTGAATGGGTCCACGCACTTAGTGCATTGGCAAGGCGGGCCGGTCGCGAGCATAGCGATCTCCCGCGGTCCAGCACGCTGCGTGTATCTGAACCAAGTCTCTTTCCGTAAGACACCGTCCTTAAATTGACTTCTCCAAAGATGAACAAGTCACAGGCTTCGTGCATGTCAGGTATGGAGGGCGGGTGGAAGTCGGAAGAGAGAGGGATAGGGAAAATTTAATGCGCAAGCTAGACTGACTATATTTCAACTGGGGCCAAAAGACCCGCACCCGGGGGCGTAGCACCTGCAATAGCCCCTCAGAATGACTACGAAGAAGCGATGCAGAACGGAGGAAGCGAAGGTCGACGGACCAGCCGCAGAAATAGTCACATGTCTTGGTGACTCAAGGCGAAGCAGATAGTCAGGGCTGATCAAATAGACAGGTGGACGCTTGCGACATTGAGTATAATTACCATGATACTGCCTCGTCAAACTATACTGGACATAAATCAGCTTCCATTGACCTAAAGGAGTCCATAATAACGGATTCCCCGCCATCCGTGACGTCATCGACATAGCCAACATGTACTTCCTTACGGTCATCGCATGGCTTAGCGCGATAATCGAGAGCAGCATAAGGAAACAGCATAACAACATTCTCAGCCGCAAACTTGATCGGAAGCTCGAAGCATAACAGAAACGGATATGCAAACTTATGGAGTCGAATCTGTCCTCTGGTCGCTTACTGCCTGGCCATTGCTCCTTGCATGCTGGCATAGCAGGGAATCACCTTGGACAACGCAACCGCTCTCAAAGCTCGGTTCCGCACTCATGCCCGTCAATATCGGACGCAGAGCACCGCATTGGCATGCAGAAGTGATATTACGGTAAGCACCGAAAACGAAGAAGAGAAGAAGCTTGAATTCGTGAGATGTGGGCTATGGGCTGCTTATATACATGGCTGCTGTTGATGAGTGCTGCTGCCGAACCTCTCAGGCCACTTCCAAACCTCACTAATGCTGCTTCCAAACCTCCATCTGTTACTTCCGTAACAAGTGACAAGCATCACGAGCCATCATTCTACGCTTTTGCCCTCGTAACAGTCGTCAGCATGAGACTCTGTCTTTTGAATGATCCGCATGAGGCCATAAGCGATGGCTGTGAGCAGCTTATGGTGCTCTACACGAAATGTACCCGAGATGAGGGCTATCGCAGGTTAAACTCGGTCTGAGCCTCATTGCTGTGCTGCCATCGCTGTTGCGGCAATCTTAATAATTGACACAAGAGGAGCTGAGTGTGCCGAAGTGCAACGGGGAAGGGACTTTCGCGTGCGAGGGAGTCGCTGCCATCGTCCCCAGTGAAAGATAGGGCCGACGAACTCTGAAGACGGCTTGCATGTCAAGGGAAAGGTTGTGCTGGTAACTGGTAGCCTCGGACTCGTCCAGAGAGCTCCTGATTCATGTGCTCATCTTCGTTGTCTACGTGGTTGGCATGTCAAGTAAAAGTATTCTTCTTTTCATTCGACTAAAGAGGGTTGAAACTTGTAATTGCATGAAAACTACTAAAGCAGACTCAAGAATTGCGCGTCATCACGACATAACTGCCTGTCCTATAACGAAGAGAAGAGAGAGAGAGAGAGGGAGGGAGAGATAGATACAACGCTATTAGCCAGGTGCCTCACCAGGCAGGCAGGCAGTCTAAGAGAGGAAATGAGTGTTTGGACGGCAAGTGAGAAGCTTATCGGCATCATCCTACACCGACAGAAACGCATCCAAAAGTGCGAGGTTGGTTTTTCCCTCAGAACTGTCCCCTTCCTTTACTGGCTTCTCTCCTATGAAGCCATGGGTAAGGAAAAGACCTGCAACTCTTGCAGCGTTGATTGTGTTGTACTGCTGACCTGAAAGCCTGTCTACAGCGCCTCCGACCGGATCCTGCATCGTAGTGTCTCCATTGCTTTGAACGGATTTAAAATTAACTTGGAATACGTCCTTACTACCTCAACATTAGAGGAGAAAGGATACTTAAGCAGGTTTGACTCTCGAGAAATTCTCCGTTGCTCATCGGTCCATCAGCTCAAGACAATCAGTCGAATAATCAGGCACTTGTCGATTCGTTAAACGCTTCTCACTCTCAATCTCCAACCGAAATGACTGCCCTCGTTATATTTCTCCCTTCGGCCATTCACGGTCTTGGTGCCGTCACCAGTCACTAATTACGAGTCACGAAAAACGACAATTTGAGGTATTTGGAAGCTTGTCAGACATGCAGATTCATCAAACAGTCAGCACGGCAAAAGAAGTTCGACCCAACAATGAGTCGAAGATAAAGACATTCATAGGCCTGCAGAAAGCAACGGCGTATAAATACTCGTCCGATTGGAGGGCGGAATCGGTGGGCTCGCTTATATGCCCGTCCAAGGGCCTGCTTGCGAGCTATATGGGATATATCAGCTGATTCCTGTTTGACGACCTTCGAAATATCAGTATTCCGTCAAACTCATTTACATTCTACAGTGTTGTCTGCTGGGGCAGTAATCTGACTTTTCTCATCATCTCGCTATTATAGCTGTCGATCATCTTGCTAAAAAGCATGTTTACCCTCAATTCTAGCTCCAGCGAATAGGTCCATCCCTGAATCCTCGATTGCTTGCATTAAAAGAGCCTGGTTGTGATCCATATGAGTTTTGTAGAAATGCTCAAATCAGCTGGCTCAACCAACGCAGATGAAGTTGACCTTTCGCGGTCTGAAGTCAGACATAAGGTCTGGAGTGATATGCGAAGAACGGTGAAGAAGCACAATTCCGATCCAACCAATAGCATGGAATTGTACTTTTTAGAAGAAGCTAAAGAACACGAAGCGGCAGGAAAGTCGAACCTGTATATATACAGGTCCACAAGCAGCTGAACAGCAGCAGCACCTGACCACGAGTAAGTATCAATGCACCGTGGTCCAGTAGCTGTGATATTATCAACAGGTGAACATGCGGCGCAACTTGAAACACACAATTACCGCATAGCATGTGTTATGTGCACTGTCAAGTGGCGAACAAGTCTAGGAAGACTCCAGGCCTCCCATACGTGCCACCATAAGACCGTAAGAGGCATGCACCTGATACGTAAATACACCAAGGCAACGCACATATCAAGCGAGCGCTTGCATGTAATGAAAATTTTGGACGTAGGCCGCCAAGTCATGGTAGTGCTGACCACGGCACATCGACCAAGGGCCATCGAACGTTCTCTTCGCCATATTTTTCAAGCTCTTGCTATGGACATCCGGCCTGCGAGCACGGCATAGAAGGAGCTGCTCCTTCGTTGCATGGGCAATTACCGCAGAGTGCACGCATGTCCAAGCTGCGAGTTGTGCTCGGATAGTATCGACAGCTTCTCTACGGACGTAAATCGAGCACAGCTCAACCACTTTGCCGCCTATGCTTATGATCTAGGCTACACCAAAACCTGGGATTCTTTCCCTGGAACTGCCAAGCGACGGCACTGGATACGATATCAAAGAGAACTATCCACCAGATCTCACAACCGGCGATATGGTAATGGCCAGAATCAAGAGGGGAGAAAAAGCATGAATTCGTGAGACGCGGGCTACGAGCCGCTTATATACGTGGTTGCTAGTGATGAGCGCTGCTTCCGAACCTCTCTGATGCTGCTTCCGAACCTCCATCTGTTACTTCCGTAACAATCGGCGACGGCACTTTCAATGACAAATGGCAAAGAAGTGGCCCTCCTAAGAAGGTGGCCCATCAAAAATGCCGCGGGCTCCTTTGGATCCATTACATGGAGACGCCGAAGAAAGCATGTGATAAAAGCATCACTCCCTTTTTGATTCAAAAGGCTTTCCTACAATGCGTTTCTCAATCCATTGGAAGCCGCCGCCCACGCGACCTTTAAGCCACTACACTACTTCAACATACAGCCAGAGCAGACACCGGACAGATGTTCTTGGCTGAATGATGGATTTAAATGGCTCAAGTTCCCGCAATGGGGCTGAAAGCGCTGCCCTTACCAACGGTCGCCCAACCAGCAGCATCTCGACCGCCACTCTGGTCCCCAACAGCTGGCACGAGGGCTTCTATGCCGATTCACCACACAGAAGGCCGCAGAAGATTCTTCACTATCCACATCGTGCAATTTCAGTTGCGGTCAGGATGTCTGAAGAGGCTTCTTGTGATATATGCACGTTTGTCCATGTTGATGGAGCCCAAACAAAGCAGTAAATTATACTAGCTAAGTTGAACTGAAGAACAGGAAGCAGCCAGCAGGGCGAACCTGTATAAATACCTATTCTGGTGGTACATTCCACAGCTGTGGAATGTAAACAGGAGTGTAAACAGGTGAACAGGCGACGTGGCTTGTAACACCGTATATTGTGTGCTCTCTCACATGGAAGGACTGAGGGGAACCTATCCTTAAGGGTGCTGAGAATTGTGCTGCGGAAGAGACGCACTCAAGAGATACTCCGCCACATCTGCGAGCTATAAAATGTCATTACTTCCACCAACTATTTTTTCTTCTGCGCTTTGGATTTTTAAGGAGCTAAAGCGACGGGAAGGTGTAATACATTGCTCTGGAAAAATTAACTTGGCGTTACAGAATATACAAATTAAATAGACTAAGCTAAAATATAGAGTATATAAAAGCTTCAAGATTCGCTAATTGAAGTGACTTGGCCGCATGGCGTAGCTGGTCATCGCGTCAGTCTAACAATTGTGTGCACTGAAGGTAGATGTCTATATAATATAGAGCTGCCGTGAATATTGCTAACAAACCTTTAGGTCCCAGGTTCGAGCCCTGGTGCGGTCAAATTCTCACATTCTTTTTGTTGCTCTACAAAATTCCCTTATAGCAATTGAGGTAACTGTATTATAAAACGCAGCTTTATTTATTATATCCGTTGATTTTCTTAATTCTATCGTTCTGATCATTGTGCTCGAGACTCCATCATCTTTGAGCATGTTTGTTTGCTTACTTCCAACATTGTTGTGCTCTCAAGCAAGTCCACAAAATCGTTCATTTTGAAAAACGAACACTTTCTTCTTGATCGAAGCCAACCAGTAAATGGAGCCCCATCTGCAAATGTACCTTCAACAAATAAGTCAAGACGAGAGGCAGGATCCTGTTTCGTAGCTTTAAGGCAGTATTAGTAAGTAGTTTAAAAATTATGAATTAAATCTGAAAACAAACAGTAAACAACCGGGCTCATAGCCTATAGAAGTATATAAATAAATCTTATTAATTGTGAGTGTAAGAAGTTGGGTTAAGAACTGCTCCGAAGCAAGGCTACGTACGGAGCACGCTTGTGTCCATGTGAATATCGCAGCCACGAGCCATCAGATGTTACTGCCCAAAAACACGCAGAACGGTGACCAGCGATTAACCTGCTCCATGTATGTGCATTAGGTTTATTGAGAGCCCTAATAAACATTCAAGCTAACAGCTATAGAGCGTCAGCATCTACGCCGTCTACTCTCCTCACGGTTTAAATCATTGACACGCGATGTTGGTAATTGCAGAAACAACGCTCGTTCATTCGGCTAGCCACGAATTCTACGACAGCGCAATGCATATCATATTCCAATAGGGACCCCAATGCGGACACATACGTTAGCGGTACAATGGTTGGCATTGGGATGACTGGCCTCGTTCTCCGTATTGATAGGGACCGCATTGTCAAGGTCGCGAGACTTTTCACCAATGAGGGCTTCCCAGGACAAGATGCAGAATATGTGGAATACTTGAATAACATTAATCGCGAGACTCTAAAGCGGGAAAAAACAATTTACGATCGACTGGGCAAGCATCATGGGATTATCCTTTGCTTCACAGCCTCTGATGGGAGAATTGAGCTGATCTTCGTAGAGCAAGGTAACCTTGAAAACTTTATCAAAAACGCCGCCGAGCCACATGAGTCCGTCAAGGCTAAATGGGTTCTATCCCTCATCGACACTCTATCCTAAATCCATTCACGAAGAGTTTTGATAGACGAGATCACCCTCCGAAACATTCTAGTGACCAACGGGCAGCTCAAAATTTCGGGTTTCGGCCAGTCATATCTACTGCCAATGACCGCAGACGTGGACATAGTTTGCGAGAATGATCTGACCGCAAAAATTGGGATCCTTCACCTACGTTGGATTCTCTACTTGATAGCTGTGTGGGATGTGTTCAAATATTATTACTTTAATTGTGAAGACCCGCAATGGCCAAAGTCGGAGAAGCTTTCTCCAACAGATGGGGTTTTCTGTAGCACCATTATCAAGAAATGCTGGAATGGATATTACATTAACATTGGAAGGTTATATCTGGAGGCTCAAGCTGTAATGGTGGGACAAGCTGTAATGGTGGGACAAGCTTGCTAGCATCATCGAAGCACTCTGGAACAAGAAGACACCTGTTTAAGTCTTGACGGATTGGATTCATTAACTTCTAGCGGTCGCGAATTATAAAATATTTCTCTTCAATTCAGCTAGTGGCCGGTTTTCCCAAGCTCTTCGCAATGCATTACTCTTTTGTTTTAACTATGTTTATTAGGGAGCAACAAGCGTTGTAAGCAAAATGAGCAAATGTATTCTGTGATTGATCTATCTAAGAGAAGAAATGAAGGATTGGAGGAAGAGCAGTATAGGTAGGTGCTGTTTGCTGACTAAGGCTGCTCTTGTTGTAAAAATGTCCTCGGTAGGTCATTATAGAGAACAGGCGTATTTCTAGATGTATGTAGGCATCCATTCTCAGTGAGATATTTCGCTTCGCTTTAGCGTCCCTTCTCTTTGTGCACAAGTAGTAACACTATTCCATCTTTAAGTAGTTACAGAGATTCATTTCACAAACTTTGTCCTGTGCTACAGGTTGGTATATCAATTCAGGGAGCGCCCCAGCAGAGTATATCCACTTATCAATTAGTTGATAATTACTCTTTTTTCTACACTCCAGGGCAGAAACACGGTCATAACTCGACAATCCAAACAAATATTAGCTTGAACCGTGCTACCCACCAAGTCTTCGCGTGAGACAAAACTTTCGAAATGGACCTCCGTAGACGTGTCCGTTGACATTGAAATACTTTGAATCTCCTTTGATGTCGATCGCGTTTTCATCCCCAACCTTTTTTTGGAGGAGCTCACACCAACTGTCCTGCAAAAATTCTACTCATTCAATAGAGATGCTTTTAACTTCAGAGTAAATTTATAAATTGACTCTCACAGTGATAGCGCCAAACATTTAGTGTTTTTTTCAAAGATTGCTACTTAATCTTAAACATCTACTACTACATTCTCTACTACTCTGTCTACTTTTTGGAAAGACTATGAGGGACGCTCTACGTGACCCTTCTTCTGCAATCCTGACAGAGCATAAAGCATATGGTCAAGCTGGATCGCCTGTGCTCACATCACTGTTTATCACGGTTGTATCTCTGAGTCACTAATATGCTCAGAACAGGTATTTATAGAGGTTCGCTCTGCTGCTTGCTTCCTGTTCTTTAGTTCAACATAGCTATTATAATTTGCTGCCTAGGTTCATACTCCATCAAATCCCATCCTGATGCATCTTCCCATTCTCCTTGACAGAGGCGCGTTCCGGGACTTCGATGACGCGGATCAGCTTCTTGACCTCCCAGCACCGGAAAATGGAGATGTGTACCAGCTTCACTGCAAGCCAGAGTTTCTGGGACCAGCCCATCTGCCAGAGAGGCGACGACAAGATCTAGACTGCCTCCACGCACTGCACACGTCTGCGTGAGTTGGCCATGCGTGCTGGATACATTTTCGTTCAGCAACCGCTTTTTTGCTGAAAGGAAGGTTCATTGGTGGTTATTTGGTTGTTTTTCCCTTAGTTGGGATTACTTTATTTGGCGCTAGCTCGGCCATACATATTCACTCTTTACGGTCCACCTAGATCTTAGTTCTTACAATCCACTTAGTACATGCTTCTTGGCTGCATATCACATCTCAACATTTTTCAGAGGAGAGTGCCTTTATCCATACCGGTAAATTGCTGGCCGGCCTGTTGGCATTGCTCTCTGACTGACATGTGCACAGACCGACTTTACTTCACCGCCAAAACGCGTGCTGCAAGCAGCTCAGCGTGATCCAAGTAGGTACAACGGCTATTATACCTGGGCAAGACCCCGGCACCGACGGTCAGGCTACGGTCCTAGGCGACTGGCCCCCGCGATCTCGTGAACAATCACCTCGCTTGTCGGCTTCTCAGGTTCCTCGATAAGCCACGCCCAGAGCTATGATTTAATCGACGCGATTCAAGTCTCGATACCGCTTCTCAATGCGCGATACGACGATATATTGATCCTTTGAAAATGAGGCAGGATTAGCCGTCGTCTCGGGCTGAGCTAGCCTTGCTGGCTCATATGGTCGGAGAGCTGTCAGATGGGCTGCCGCCGCCCACGGTAAGCATGGAAAGCCCCAGCAGGTGCACATCCACCCCTTCCCCACCTCTATCAGAAAAATGCGGGAGCTCTCGAGCCCCAGAGAACGGCCGGCGGCCCCTTGGAGTCGTGCGGCGAGACGGGGATCGCTGCGTGGGATCACACCTGCAGCTGGACCAGCTCTTGAAGGCATCGGCGTTTTTCGCTGAGCTATTCCAGTGACCGTTTTCTGCATGCCGGATGAGAAACCGCAGAAGCGTAGCTTCTTGTTGGCCGGAGCTAGAGAAGGTGGAAAGGCTCGATTCTTCAACCAAAGATTGCGGTAAGCCATATAGCTTCTCGTTTTCCCGTGGCTGCAGAAAGCTTCGGGAATTCATCATTTCAGCTTCTTCTTCTGTGTTACCAACCTAGCAAATGGGCCATCAGCCTCGGCTGCTTGGAGCCGTAGACGCACCTGCAACAGTGCCCGGTTTCTACGCTCCAATCCAGCCCCCCTACCAGCCTCATCATTCCGGGGCGCAAGGTCGCTTGAGGCTTATCCTCTCCTGACAAACACGAGGCTCGTGCGTTAGGGGCTGCGACTTAAACTCATTTCAACGACGTCTGATTTAAGCAAGGGAGTTGTGCTTGCACCATGGAAAAAGGTCATTGGGATCGATGAGTACATGCCAGAGTATCTTGGGATGTTGGCAAACAACTTGACTTCCGACACTTCGGCTGCATCACTCATCAATACGAACCATGCTAGCCAAAGACAAGATGCGTTCTCCAATATCTAGGCCTACGGAGAGGAACCTTTTATGTACGGCCACTCAGGGCTATAGGCGGCATCATCTTCCTTATTAAGTATACAGCCTCTTGATATGTTTGAGATGTCTAGAGAAATTTCTAACAAAGAACTAGATCAGGGGGAAAGTTCTTATACTGCTCCAGGCCTGGAGTATGGGACATACGAATACGAGTTAGGTCTCATAAATAAAACCTTGTCGAACCAGCAGCAATATCCCTTCCCATTCGAGATATGAGACCAGACAACTGGAGATCTTGCTTCCAGCAGGATGGATTGTCCAACATGTGAGAGAGCACACAATATACGGTGTTACAAGCCACGTCGCCTGTTCACCCGTTTACACTCCTGTTTACATTCCGCCGCTGTGGAATGTACCACCAGAATAGGTATTTATACAGGTTCGCCCTGCTGGCTGCTTCCTGTTCTTTAGTTCAATTTAGCTAGTATGATTTGCTGCTTTGTTTGCGCTCCATCACCATGGTCGTCATAGTAGCTTTGAGATACCAGGAGATACACTTAGAGCCTTAGGAATCACGTCATATAAAATATTAAAGCAAAACCACAAAAAATGGAAAAACACTTGACGAACACGGTTAAGCGCGCCAGCAAGAGATGCTTCAACCGGGCCTCATAACCTGACGGAGTAAAATTCTAAGCAGGTAATTTACTAAGATGAACTAAAGAACAAGAAGCAGCAGGAAGGGCAAACTTCTATAAATACATGTTCTGGAGATTCTCTGGCAGTTGAATAGTAACATCACCTGACCACGCGCATGGTGGTCCAGCAGCTGTGATAATATCAACAGGTGAACAGGTGACGCAGCTTGTAGCACCTAATATTCAGCAGATACAGCTCACCATACGTTGTGCGCGTTCTCAACATTGGAGATGGCTGTAGGGAACATCTATCAGCGTGTCTACTGAAGCCTATCAGCGTGTCTACTGAAGCCTATCAGCGTGTCTACTGAAGCCTATCAGCGTGTCTACTGAAGCCTATCAGCGTGTCTACTGAAGCGTTTCTTTATTTCTTTGTTTATTCAGTATTTCACTATTAGGAGAGGAGTCACCTACGTGATTATATATTTACCGAAAAAGCTCACCACTTCACCTTGACTGATCACAGATCATGTCATAGATACAACACATTCCGCCTGTTGACCTGTTGACAATATCACAGCTGCTGGACCACCAAGCACTAGTACGTGCTTGTGGTCAGGTGCTGCTGCTGCTCAGCTGCTCAAGGACCTGTATATATACAGCTTCGACCTTCCTGCTGCTTCCTAATTCTTTAGCTCCTTCTAGATAGTACAAGTCCATGCTTAGAATTTTGCTTCGTCAATAGTCAAGAAGAAGTACTAGCTTTGAGATATCAGGGGGTACACTTAGAGCTTTAGGAATCACATCCTGTAGAGTGGTGAGGTAACATCAGAAGGAATAAGAAAGCTGACAGCACAAACAACGCGTAGTATGCGGTAATTAGGTGTTTCAGACTGCGTCGTCTACTCACTTGTTGATATTATCACAGCTGCTGAACCACGGTGCACTGGTACGTGCTTATCGTCAGGTGCTGCTGCTGTTCAGCCGCTCCTGGACCTGCATTTATAGAGCTTCGCCCATCCTGCTGATTCCCGTTCTTTAGTTCAACTTAGCTAGTACAATTACCTGCTTAGAATTGTGCTTCTTCAAAAGCAATTGACAAATACAGTTGAACGCGTCAGCAAGGGGATGCTTCAACCGGGCCTTATGACCTGATGAAGCACAGTTACGTTTCATGCAATAGCATGGAATTGTACTATCTGGAAGAAGTTAGAGAATCAGGAAGCAGCTGCTCGTGGATGTGGATATATACAGGTTCGCCCTTTCTGCTGCTTCCTGATTCTCTAACTTCTTCCAGATAGTACAATTCCATGCTATTGCGTAGATCAGAATTATGCTTCGTCTTTGGACAGCGTCAAATTTCCTTCCCCTCTCATGATGATAGCTTATGAATTCATCAATGAACAAAGATATGACCGCGGGATTTGTTGGATTGTGGGATGTCGATATTCCCTTCGCAGGAGGTGTTAAGATTCCACAGATCACAGTTCGGAAGCACCCCTCTATTGATTCAATCTCTATGGGAATTGAGCTGCTTTATATACACAAATCAATCCTCATTCCTCTGTCAGGCTCTCATTCTTCTGGAATGCCCTAGCTGCTGTAAGGGCGCCTTGCGTAACCTTGACAGGAGGCATCTACTCGAATTTTTCGGCCTTCCATGGATTTCGGTGGACGCGCGATAGAGAGGCCTCCTTCGTCCAAGGCATTCCGTGCGTAGATGGATGTGAGATCGATTATTGGAAATAAATGTAGCCTGGCATCGGCGGCATTGTTTTTGGATGAGGTACCGTCCCAGTCGCCTTGGAAACAGCCGGCGTTAGCAAATCCGCTAAGAGCATATATCTTGTTGGACACCTTCTTCAGGCTTTGATTGGATCAAGGGTCAGATAGCCCATTGCCGCGGAAAAGTAGCAGCATTCTTAGCGTCTTCCCGCTGATAGGCTGCTCTTTACTGGCAATATATTCGGCCCTACTACTAAACGAGCCAGCTGTATTTTTTCTATCCAAGCAAGCTTTTTTACAGTAACTTACTTGAATTTAGAGACCTATAATTTTGCGTGAGAGCTGGGGAATTTTGCATTACGTTCCTTGTTCTCATACATCCTTTCCATGATTGATGAAGTAGATGCATCGAGATACTGCGGGGAACATGATGAGAGAAGAAAGAACCATTCATATTCAGTAATACTGAACAGTATTTACGGCCAGTGCGAAAATACAACGTTTTTCCGCGGAGAGCATTGCCACCGCCAGTTGGTAAAATCTTTATAACAGACTACTTATTGGACTGATCAAGGAAGCATAGAGGTAATCGGTTGATACAAGGAAGCTAATCATTAGCTGGCCATTCGATCTACACGTTCGTCTTTGTTTGCCTCTACTAAACCGTCAGAAGACACTCCAGGGTAAGGAAGCTGGCTATCTAAAGACTTCTCGGCGGTCTTTCAAGGATGCTCAGATTCATTAAGCTTTTGCAGCTATGGAGATATCCTTCACCTCCTCTAGCTATTACTCCTCCTTGACTTCGGCCCCCTGGGGGCTTTATTCTTGTTAACTTTCGAGCTCCTAGTTGCTCCTGAAGGTGTAGCTGCTGACGACTGTGTTTTCACCGATATATTTGAAGCGAATGAAGTGAATGGTTGTATTTCCTCTTCCTCCTCCTCTTTCTCTTCGAGTTGAGCATTGACGGCAGTCTGCTTTCGCGTCCACTGTTTTCTAAAGGGAAACAGTGCCTGAAGGACCTCTTTGAGCTTTGTGTTTCTTGTCTCGAGACCCCAGTCCACAATGTTTTTGACAACGTTGTGGCATTCTTGGGTACCTTGAATTTAAATGGGGATAAAGCTCTCGACGTAAGACATGTAGTATTTCCGATTCTCCTTAGAACGCCTTTGAATAGAGATTGTCACTATAGATCCACTGGCAGTTAGCAAAAAGCTGACAGTGTCAGTTGCTGTCGTGGAGCTATTCGCGTGCGCAAAAAGCCATTCTAATGAGCCCACGCTGTTACGGAAGGAGCAGCATTAGTCAGTATTCACTACCTCCCCTACTCTTCCTCCACTTCTTCACGTAGACAGATACACCACAGAATACATTTGCTCGTTTTGCTCACAACGCATGTTGCTCCCTGATACACGCAGTTGGTACTACTTCCTGCAGCCTGGTTCGGGGATGAAGCGCGGTTCATGTGACTTATCGAACTAGCGATCAATTGTTGGTGTCTACCCAGCTAGTTCTAGAGCTAACATTGTGATATGTTGACTGTCTTCCGTCCCAATAATTTCTCCCCCTTGAGTACGCCTTAGAAAACCGCGTGACGCGTCGCATCTGAACGATCATAAGCTCTGTGATATACCTTGGCAAATCCCGATGCCATCCCAGCTACTAAGCAAATAAGAACCTTCCCTATCCTATGTTGCCATGGTAGTAAATCCTGAATACACCAGTTGAATCCCCTTTAAAGGTCAGTAGTAAAGCCGAAGCGAATGATTAGCTAACCCTTCCACTCCATTCTCATGTCCCGATCCAACGTCGATTGCCAAACTGTCATGCGCTCCCTCTGAGTTTCAAGTCATCTCGCTCAGTGTCTGGAAGAAACCTCCACGTTGTTTATTTCAGATCCCCGTCGCCAGTGGTTCGCCCTCACCGTTGTCACCGGTCATATCTTTATTGGGAGGAAAAGGCCTGACAAAATACGGGAAATGAAAATCCTCATCGAGGACAGGTCAACAGCCAATGGTTACCTCTGGGCAACAAACGCTGCCTTTAATCTCGTTCCACCCTTTTCAGATTCCGCATCTTGCTGCACTCCGGGTCTCTGTGCAGCCAGTACTCTATGCCCGATCTGGTCCGGGCTCCTTTTCCTTCTCCTTATGTATCTCGTCGAACGTGACTTTGAGGGCATCTACGGTATCCTGTTATGGTATAGGTCCATGTTACGGAAGCAGCAGATGGAAGTTCGGAACTGGCTTCTGTCAGAGCATGCTGCCCTACTGTTTCCTTTGTTACTCAAGCCGCTTCGCCTGCCGGATGCCTCGGAAGCTGATCGTTCAGCAGCTCCTGAAGGATTGATCCTATTCGGAACGTCTGGAGATCTCTGTGTATATATCCAGGTAGTTTGTCTGCTCGGCCTGGGAGAGACCAGCTCAGTAGAACCTTAATTGATGCGATCAACCTGTCCAAATCAATACAACATCAGCTTCTGTCAAAGATCGCTTGGATCACAGTTCTGGAGCACCATGTTGATTCAATCTCTACGGAATCTGAGCCGTTTATATACCCAAATCACAGCTGTTCCTAGCCCTGATCTCATCCTTCTGAATTCGGCTGTGATATCCGCTGAGGGGTAAACAACTATTGATTCGTGTTCGTATGCCTCGTTTTGGCACAAAGCTGCGCAACCTCAATAGTGTATACGTTTCCTGTGATAAGCAGCTTGCGTATCCTTGACAGCTTCAGAGGTACGAAAGGAGCGCTCATTTGCAGCAGCCATGTATATAAGCAGCTCATAGCCCACATCTCACGAATTCATGCTTCTTCTTCTCTCTTTATCTTGGCTGTTACCATATCAGTCCTGGCTGCGGTATGGTTCTTGATATATTCCTGTATGAAAGCCATCTGTTCGGGAGTATAGACATTCTCAGGGGGCTGGTGGGTTGGCGGTCCATACCAGCGACTAATATTCTGCTACCGCCAGCTATTTAGCGCTTGCACTGTATCCTTATTATTCCAGTCCATCCGCGCTGGATGCGGCCAATCTCTAGACTTGGCTAGAATTCGCTCAGATCTGGCTTTCCCAGCTCGGCGTTGCTGGCGTCGATTATTACCCTTCTGCCATTGTTGAACGTGACCTCCCTGCATCCTGAGGGAATGATCTGCCTCCCAGCGCTTGAACCTTCGGGCTGACCCCGTTGGCCACTTCTTGACTTGGCCATCCTTCGCGCGGAGATAAAGCTTGCCCGGATCTGGCTTTCCCAGCCCTTTGGGTCGACGATTCGACCCAATGCCTTTTGCCGCTTCAGGCATTGCAGATTCACTTGCCGCTGTCTTCTTCCGAAGCAAAGTTCCTTCTTCCGTCATCCTACAATCCAACTTGACTCTCAGTGGGAGGAACGCAGTGGGTTTCAATGCATCGATGTAGTGCACCATCTGATCATATCTTTGATGTAAGTCCAAACCATAGAAGGTGTCGGGCGGTGGGTCAACTTTGTCTAATTCTTTCTGCAGCCTCGCTCGCTCATTTTTACTCAACTTCTTGACTTCGATCTTGAGAGCAGGTGTTCCAGATTTTGCGCGGTCGCAGCGGCTCAAATAATAGCAGAGTTCATCTCGCTAGGTTTGGATCAACTTGTTTAATGAGAGGCAGCAGTGCTTTAGCAATGTCGCGAATACTCCTGACTTATTGGCTGTTACACAAAACCTCGTTTCCTTCGTCCTCCAAGAATTGATCCCCTTTCTCTCCACCGGATTTGAGAACGCACACAATGTATGGTGAGCTGTATCTGCTGAATATTAGGTGCTACAAGCTGCGTCACCTGTTCACCTGTTGATATTATCACAGCTGCTTAGAATACTCTCACAGCTGCTGTGTTACGGAAGTAACAGATGGAGGTTCGGAAGCAGCATTAGTGAGGTTCGGAAGTGGCTTGAGAGGTTCGGCAGCAGCACTCATCAACAGCAGCCATGTATATAAGCAGCCCATAGCCCATTTTCTCACGAATCCAAGCTTCTTCTCTTCCTTTCATCTCTGCCAGTACCATATCATGCTGGACCACCGTGCGCGTGGTCAGGTGATGTTACTGTTCAGCTGCCAGAAAACCTCCAGAACATGTATTTATAGAGGTTCGCCCTGCTGACTGCTTCCTGTTCTTAAGTTCAACTTAGCTAGTACAATTCACCTGCTTTAAATGTGCTCCATCAGGATTCAGATTCCGCATACGACTTCTTGTACCTGTCAACTTTTTTCTTACCCTCGTTTCGTTTCTCCCGAGCTCGAATCTTGACGAACGGCAATCTCTTTCTCTGTCTTGTAGATGTAACGAATGTCACTCCTCGATGCTTTAAACTCACGGCAGTATGTTGAGAACCGCCAATGATCATGACCCCTTCGCCTGTCTGCCATCGCAATCGCTCATTCTCTTTCTTCCGGTTGGCATCTTCGTTACGATAAGTTCCACGCAGTTTGTTCTGTATATGTTTGAAGAACAGATGTTTCCTGGTGATTTCTTTTGTGGCATCCTCCATCATTTTCATTTTCTTAGATTTCTGTTCTGTACCCCATTGTTTTGGAGTAGCTTCCTTGGTCAACGCGTGCAAGATACGTGTTTTTTTGTAAGCGTCTGAGACCATGACATTCTCAAATGGGTCCTCCGGAGCGTTAGCATCGCCGCTCACGCGGGTGGCATTACTCCCGGATTGTCCACGATCACCGATTTCGCCTTTGCATTGTTGTAACACTTTCCGTGGCATGGTCTACTTAAATGTATTGTCTGTTTTGAAGGTGTATGTGTTAATAATCTCACAGATCACAGTTCGGAAGCACCTCTGTATTGATTCAATCTCTATGGGAATTGAGCTGCTTATATACACAAATCAACCCCTGTACACCTGCCAGGATCTCATCCTTCTGGAATGCCTTGATTTATCAGCTGTGAGGTCTGGAACAGCCGAATCTCCAGATTTTCCTGCCTTGCTGCTGTAAGGGCGCTTTGTGTAACTTTGACAGTATGGATCTTTATCAGCCAGCGACCATTCCAGGTTCCCCGACGGATGTACCAGCCATGTCTTTGGCAGACCTAGTTTCTCCAACTCGTTTGGACTTATATCCCTAATTGAAGAGCCGGCAGAGATGTCTTCACCTCTAGTAAAATGTTCGTGCAGCGGACGGTTGGCTCCGGGAAATATCTTGTTTTTTTGTGGGAGCTTTCCTTTGCAGTCTACCGATTCAAGGTATCCAATGATCTCTTTGATATCTTTCAAGTCTTTGCCTTTGATGTTTTGTAGCCTCGGGTCTAGATCGATCGTCGAAGGATCAAAGTCAAATGTCTGGTTTCCTACTTCGACGGTTGCCAGATGTCTTTTTCGAGAGAATTTTACTGGGCGCGTTTTCCTCTGATTCGTCTTGTGATGGCCACACTATCCTAACTCGTTTCTCAGGCTTTGGCTTCTGACCAGGAGTTGACTGATCGCCGGGTCTCAAACAGGCGTATTTCCTCCTCTTCTTTCACTGGTTCGGCGGGCGCTTTTTTCGCTTCCTGCCTGTAACTCCCTCCGCTGATAACTCGCCTCGCTCCTCAACTGACGCCTCTGCTTTCCGATCCTTCTTGCAATTCTCTGAGTATGGATTACTCTCTTCAATCCATCTTCCTCATGGTGTCCACTTTTGATGCTCTTCGTGTTTTCTTGACGCAATTTTGTATGTCTGCCGGTGAGGGATCTGCGATGCCTCCTGCAACTGGCATCTGGGCATTCACGTTTGGTTTCTCTGCTTCTGGCCGTCCCTTTTCAACAACGTCGAGCTCTTCTTCCAGCATTGTGGAATCTGGCCCAGCTTTCGTCATCATCCTGTCTTGATCTCTGTCCCCTTCGAACCTTCGCTATCGTTCTTTTGGATGTCACCCGTTGCATCCGATGTATACACTGCAGTGTTGACATTTTCTTGTAAGGTCGCAGGTGAGTCGGTATTCCATAATCCGCTGTCAAGAACTGCACGAGGTGCCATCTTGGTTGACTCTTCGACGTTTCTTTCGAGCGTGCGAATATTCGGCAAAGGATGTTGTGCTCATCCATGATGTAACTGATGAATGAGTTTCTTAAAAAAATCTTTGGCGCTTCGTTCTGCAGAACCCGATATTCGCCGTCTCTCAGGCGTAACGACGTACTAAAAACATGGACGCTTGTCCTTAGCAATGCGAGGCGAGTCTGGAAAGGGAATGTTGGCAAGAGTAATAGAGGTGGTAAGAAATGTAAATTGAAGTTAGCTCTGGCTTCAATTGCAGTAAGTCTCATCTGATGAGGCGACGGGCCCGCTTTTCCCAAGTGAACCTCTCTCACTTGATCAAGAATAATCTGAGATGTACGATCCTGGACGGTTGACATCTATCTATGAAATATGGATGTTATGGGGGGGGATATGGAAGGTATAAGTAATAATAATAATAATAATAATAATTCAACCTTGCCTGCGAACGTGAACCATTGAGCTGTGCCACAAGTGAAGTACTTATGGTGAGATCAATAGGAAACACTGTGACGCCTCCAGCTTTTCAGTTCAGTCCACGATGTTGGACCCGATGGTTATCATCATGGTCTCCGTAGAGATGTAGAGGATCCGTTCCTCCTCACGGTTAACATATCCTGATGCTTTAAGTCTGACTTCCCACAGTTAACAGACTCCTTGACGGTCGACAGCGATAATCTGGTTGGTAAGGAGTTGAATGGCTCAAGCGCCTCCCACCGTCTTCCATTTCTACAGACAACTTTTCTCCCGGCCAACTGAGCACTCATAACAAACTCCAACCACCTCCACCACCGACATTACCACCACTACCACCACGATCACCGCGATCACCACGATAATCTCGCAAGTGCCAGTTTCTTCCTCACCGATCTCACATCCTCCTCTCCGTCATGTCGGATGCTACTAAGATCCCAAGTCAAGACCCTTCCCATGCTACTGGGAGCTCAGACCGGAGCCTTTTCGTATCAACAGGCCCACCACCTGATTTTGACGCAATATCCGTGCATACAAGAGCGATGGCTGCGCAATTTGAACGCTTCACCAATCTACCTGGCGTTCATGGGCTCCAAGCCCTCGCTGCTACGATTATCACCCATATGGACAACCGGTTGAGCCAAATGGACGACCGATTGAGTGAAATGGACGACCGGTTGATTCAAATGAATACTCAAATCAACAGCCTATTTAACGAGATGAGCGGCCGATTTGACGAAATCGACGCCCGTTTAAACGCAAAGTAAGTTTTCCTTAAATACAGAGGTCCATTTCAAAAGTTTCGTCCCGCGCCAAAGGTTAGTATGTTAACTCGGGGAGCGCCCCAGCAGAATATATGCACTAATTTATTAGTTGACAATCGGTCTATTTTCTGCATCCAGGGTAGAAACACGGTCATGACGTCGAAAATCTTAACAAATATTAGGTTGAACTATGTCGCCCGCGAAGTTTTGAAACGGAACTCTGTACATTAAACAGTGCTAATATTATATAGCAATCATGACAACCACGCACGCGTCCAGAACTCCCTCCTCAAATATGCTGATGATGGATTGACACCTCTCGTTCATCCAACCACGAACACCGCAATTGCAAATTTTCCCGTGCTGCCTAAACACATCAATTCGATGAACAGTGCAGATCTCAACAATGTATTGACGGCGCTCGGAGCAGATTCTACTGGAAATGTGGCACGAAAAAGAGCGAATCTGAGGTTTGCAATAGGCCTGACGCCAAACAGTGTGGAAAGGGTGTAAAAGCCAGGCCATTCATAAATGTTGCGGTATTGGTGGGCAAAGCAGAGTTCATGTTTTGGAAGAAGCAGGCATCATGAATTAGGAGGCAGTCTTACGTCGCTGAGTATATACAATCTCGGTCGTCTAGATTCTAGAAACTCTATCGTTGGTGCACAATTGTAATCTGTTGCAAACGGTCGTGTTCTATGCATCCAACTGACTAACGCCAATTGCAGCCCAAAAGAACAGAGTACGAAACGTCATGTTTGGTGACCAGAACCTGAAGCTTACGAACGGTGCCTTCAACATCTACAACAATTTTGAATGAATGATCGACCTGATCGATCCCGGTTGAAGTTTTGATGGGCGTGTCAATGAGAAGAGTGAGAGTCAACCCCATCATCTCAGCCACTCGCTTCGAGCATATTTTGACGGTTGCAGCACTATCTGTCAGAATATAAGTGGTATAAACTGTTCTACCAAGAGATTTTTTTTGGCTTGACACTATCCATGAATAACTTTTTCCATCACAAAACGTTTGTCAGAGGATATTGAGGATGAAGGGTATATAGCGAAACCAGAAGTGTAAAAATGCCGTAGTCCTCGTCCCACCTCTGTGATGCTTGCCATAGCTGTTGCGGCACCATCATTTTGGTTCGCATTTCTAGAAACTCGTGATTGTACGGCAGTATGAGGAGGCGGCATGTTGAATTGGAAATCCGAAGTCATGGGCTGACTGGGTTGAGTAGGAGGATCCGTCTCCTTGCGACGGTTAGTTGGTCCAACCATTGACTTCGACAATGCACATGTTAAGGATGGGGCCCTATCCATGATTGATCCCCATGTCAATCCATCACTCTCCTTAATCCGTTTATTGCGAAAATTATTGACTATGTTCCAATCCTCAATTCCCCTGCATCATTCTGATGTGCCGAAACTGGGGTTTAGTCTTGGTGCGGCGCTGTTGGCATATGCCTCGCCTACTGCGTTTAGGGAGTTCGTCATCGGGACGTTCTGGCAAATCCGCCGCTGAACGCATCCGGCATGCTGCAGCCATGGCTTCTCTCTTTTGATACTTGTGCATCTTCCCAGCTGCTATACTGCAGTACGGTACCAAACTGTTGTTTGGATGTGCGCGGATATCCTGGTCCTCTTCTTCTGCATCTGCTTCCGAACCTTCCTCTCCAAGATCACTCCCCACTTCCGTGTATGCCCTGATCAATTCTTCCTCTCCACTGCTATCTTCCTCCTTCACCATTGATGCCGCCTATTCATGGCGACGGTTTTTCAGCAATTTTTTCTTCCGATGTTGACGGCCCTCCTCGCCTAGTGTCCTAGCTCTGGGGCGTTGGTCCTTGAGATGGTTTGGTTCGTAGCAGTAATACCAATAGATTGCTTTGATTTTACTGAGACGCTTACCACGTGGGGTTCGTGAAGTAGAGTTTTGAGTAGAAGACGGGCCGGCTTCCACTTTGGGATGTTGACCGTTGGGGTTTTGATTTGGAGGTATTTGCGTCATAGTGATATGGCAGCATTTCAGAGCTTGATCCAGCCATTTCACGACAGTTTTCAAGAATCTTTCCTGATGCACATACACACTATCCAACAATTTCTGCTGACCTCTGTCCACCGTCGCAAAATTGTGTACTGCATGTTTACGGTCAGCATCTATTTTACTTGTCAAGGCCAACACCGCCTGAGTGGCCATTTCAAAGGTGGTTTCTTCTTTTTGAGTTGCAAGCTGAATTGCGATCATCTCGGACTGTAACTGATTTAATCATTCCTTTCAGCATGTTTGTCTTCACAGCTTTGTCAGTTCGTCTGGTAGATCGTATCGGATCCGTCGGGCTTCCTGCACATACTCTTCCAACGAGCGGGCTCTCTAAGACAAGTTGTGCAAATCTCCGACCGCCTCTGTCGCTCTTTCTTAACGAAGGTCGACATTCTTGAAACTTTCTCTGAGCTTCATAGTGAATAGGTCCCAGGAATTGCGTGTTATTGTATCGATCTCCCGGTCCAACTAATTCTTAGCTCCGTCGGCCAATGAATCTTGAGCATGTATCAACAACATTAATTTTTTGTCGTCGTCGTCCATCATCGGATGCTGCATGGGTATAGCTGAGATTTGGGCTCTGCTGAGCCAGCGTTCCGCATCTTCAGTCCTACCCCCCCGGAAAAACTGGGAGAGCCTAAGTTGTTGCCATCGTGTTTAGTTGTTTTGGAAGCGGTGTCTGCGGAATTATATCGATGAAAGTAACGTCAGTCGAATCCTGACGCTTTACAGAAGAGAAGTGTGATGGTTGCGTAAGTTTTGAAGAGTGTGAGTTACTCGAAGGGTGATATATCTTGGATGATTGTGAGTTCTTTGAAAAGGATTGTTCAGAGGCCGTTCTAGAGGACTCTGAAGATGACTTTCTAGAGCTTTGGGCTCCAGAGACAAGTTTCTCGCCAGCACTCGTGATTGTGCTTGGATTGTTTGCGGAAGGTTGAGTGAACTGAGAAGTGGAAGAAAGCGCGAAACCAACTGAGCTGGCTAAGAGTAGCGGCGGGGATCTCGAAAGTTGTGATCGAGGTTTAATTGGGTTAATCGTCGTCGAAGCAGGAGTTACGCTCAACTACTAAATTCATCCACGAGCTTCTACCCAATCGACGACGGCGGTTTGTTCATGAGAAATGTATCTGGAAAGCCGTAATAGGTCTCCTCCAACTGCGCAAACAGGCCGGTCAAATGTCGACCGAAGAAAGTGACGATTATGGCAGCAAGCACGGAAATTGGTGACGAAGAAAGGAGTAAAAGAAGCGTATTTATTAGAGTGTGGGAAAATGACGAGGTTGATGAATTGGGACAAAAAACGGGAAACCTTCTGCTAGTATCAGGAAGCGTATCATCATTTCCTGTGACGCAGTCATAGGCGTAGTATGGTATCGTGAAGATTGAAACGAGTGTACGGTGAGGAGTTGGTTTTTGCCGACGTCCGTAGTTCGGGCGTCAGAATGATGCATCACGATTCGTATGACCAGCACCACCTCCATAGCTCAATCTACAAGCTTTCACCAACATTTCATGTTCCATCAAACACAAACATCACCATACTGAACTTACTTCTATACCCACTGAGATCCAAGACAACGCTCTAAACATAGATTTTTCTGCACCATTCGGACCACAGCCTAACTTTAAACGAATGGCTGAGTCTGTCCAAGAGGCAGTTACAGCTATGCAAGGACCAAATACCATGATCGCCTACCTGGAAACGCGATTTAATCAACGAGACACCCGGATGGATGTAATGGAAATCCAGATGGACACTCAGTTCAAAGCAATGAGCACTCAATTCAAAGTAATGAACACTCAGTCCAATGCAATGAACACTCAGTTCAATGCAACGAACACCCAGATGGGTCCAACGAACACCCAGATGAGTGCAATGAACGTCCGAATGGATACAATGGAAACCCGGATGGACGCAAAGTATGTATCTTCCCAATACAGAGGTCCATTTCAAAACTTTTGTCCCGTGCTAAAGGTTGGCGTGTTGATTCGGGGAGCGCCCCGGCAGAATATCCTCATTAATTTATTAGTTGACAATCGGTCTATTTTCTGCACCCCAAGGTAGAAACACGGTCAAACATGGTCATAACTTTAAATGTTCTAAGTCTTCGCACGAGACAAAACTTTTGGAATGGATCTCTGTATGTCAAGTTTGTTTTACAGCAGTCAGAATGCCAATACACGACATCAAAATTCATTCCTCCTAAGCACAAACAGCTCAATCGAGAATTTTCCTGCAACACCCGAAGATATTGAAAGGCTTGGCTTTACAACTCTTGGTGGGCTGCTGAAGATGTTTGGAGAGGATGCTTTTGGGCTGGATGCAGTGCGGGAAAAAAAGACTCTTAGGATCATCGTTGGGCTAAGGCCGGAGAGAGAGCTTCGGCCGTAGAAGCTGGACTATTGTTCTGTTTTCTGTTTATTGGTAAACATTTCATTACTACCTTAGACACTATATTTATGTAAGCATTAGCTAAGAAAAACCAAGACTTGGTACAGCGAGTGAGGCGACTTCATTGTACTCAACTTAACAAAAAATCCTACGAGTAACATGTGTGTCAAATTCGGTCATTTCCCAGCGCCATGTAGGGGAGGGCGGCGCGTTGATGCTAGGGACGGGAGACGCGACGAGCTTGGATTACCATGACGCGCGGTCCCGTGAAAGCTGTTGCCTTGTGCTCGTGGTATAGGCCGTCGTCAACCAATCCCGGCGCCCTGCGAAACGCCGCATCCCACATCTTCACCACCACTCCTTCCCTCTACTCTCCCCAAATTCACCTGGCTCCATTACCTTCTGACTGGTCTGTACTGCTTTTCGAGCTTGTCGTCGCCGCTGTGACCGCGAGAAGGCAGCATGGCGCTTACATACACCTCTCGCAATGTGGACATGGGCAAGTATGTTTAATGCAAATGCACCTTCAATCAGCACGAGATTAATCCTCTCCTCTAGGGCGGAAGCCCAGCTTGCCGAAAACATCAGGAAAGCCACGAGCATAGGTGCGTTGAGGAATCCGCCCGATCCACCATGGGAACGCTGACTTTGAGGCTCTACGTTACAGAGGAAACTGCACCAAAGAGTGAGTCGAATTTGAGAGCCTGAACACCTGGAAGCTCACAAGTCACTAGGAAAACACGTGAGGGCTGCCATTGTGTACACCTGGGACCACAAGACCTCGCAATCGTTTTGGGCTGGTATGAAAGTGTGAGTTGCACCTTCTCCGCGCTTACGGCTCCTCAGACTTATTTTCGAACAAGACAACCCATATTGGCGGATGAAGTGCAGACATTCAAGGCACTTCAGACAATACACAAAGTCCTGCAAGAGGGACATCCAAACGCTCTCAAAGAAGCGCAGGCAAATGTTGGCTGGCTCGAGAGTTTGACCAGAGGAGTTTCGGGTGGAGAGGGGTTGAGAGGTATACATTAGTGAACTTAAGATTGAATACAGGGGCAGACTCATGCATGTTTTAGGATACGGACAGTTGATTCAAGAGTACATCTTTTACCTCTTGGCGAAGCTGGCTTTTCATCGGCAGCACCCGGAGTTCAACGGTAAGCAAGCTTTCGCTTGCTCTTTACCGGACGTAATTGACGCAAAGGCCAGGGACCTTTGAGTATGAAGAGTACATCAGCTTGAAGTTAACAAATGACCCAAATGAAGGGTACGTGAACATGGCATGATACCCCCCCATGCGAAGCTGATTGGTCATAGCTATGAAACCGTTTCTGATCTGATGACATTACAAGACCAAATTGATTCTTTTCAAAAACTCATCTTCTCTCACTTCCGCGGCGGCGGTAATAATGAATGTCGGATCGCGGCGCTGGTGCCGCTGGTCCAGGAAAGTTATGGAATATACAAATTCATCACCAGCATGCTTCGAGCCATGCACACAAGTATGCCCCTCTGTCCCGTATCCTTGACTCGAAAGCTCACTATCTTTCAAGCACTCGGAGATGATGAGGCCTTGTCTCCCCTTCGAGGCCGATATGACGCCCAACATTACCGCCTTGTAAAATTTTACTACGAATGTTCCAACTTGCGATATCTAACCAGCCTGATTACTGTCCCCAAACTTCCACAAGATCCGCCAAATCTTTTGGCAGAGGACGACGCCCGGCCAGCCTTGCCGCAGCGGCCGAAACAGGAGATTGAGCGGGCCGCAACACCACCACGACCAGCAGCCCCCGATCCCGAGCCGATCAACGAGTTTTGGAAGAGCGAGCAAGCACGCGAGCAAGAGCAATTTGCAGAGGAGCAGCGAAAACTACAAGCTCAGTACGAAGCCGCCCAGAGGCAGCAACAAGAGGAAGCGTTGCGGCGACAGCAAGAGTTTGAGCAACAACAGCGCCTACAGGCTGAGCAGCAAAGACTAGCACAAGAGCAGCTGCAGCGTGATCTCTACAATCAGCAGGCCCAGGGACGTCTGGCTGAGCTCGAACAGGAAAACTTCAACGCTAGACAACAATATGAGCGGGACCAACTTCTACTGCAGCAATACGACCAAAAGATGAAGAGCTTGGAAAACGAAGTGCAACAGCTGCATGCCAATTTCAACCAGCAAAGCGCATCCAAGGATGATCAGATCAGAGCACTCCAAGAGCAAATCAACACTTGGCGTACTAAATACGAGGCCTTGGCCAAGCTTTATTCTCAGCTGCGGCATGAGCATCTCGAGCTTCTGCAAAAGTTCAAGAGTGTGCAATTGAAAGCAGCGTCGGCGCAGGAAGCAATCGACAAACGGGAAAAGCTTGAACGGGAAATCAAGACAAAGAACCTCGAACTTGCCGACATGATTCGTGAGCGCGACCGAGCACTACACGACAGGGACCGTACCACTGGAGGTCACAAGGAAGAGCTGGAGAAGCTCAGGCGGGAGTTGCGCTTCGCTCTCGAAAAGGCAGAGAATGCTGAACGTGCCAAGGGGTCGGAACTCTCGGCAATGCTCTCGCGTCACAATAGAGAGATCGCGGACCTGGAGGAAGCACTGCGAAGCAAGACCCGAGCGCTGGATGACATGCACATGAAATATGGGGAGCAAGATTCCGAGCTCGAGAGACAGCTTCGCGAGAAGGAAGAGGAGCTTGAAATCTTCAAAGCGGGCATGGACCAGACGCTTTTGGAGCTGGCTGAATTGAAGAAGACTCACAACGACGCCGACCATGCTATGGATGGTCAAATTGACACGCTCTTGCTCGACAGCATTCGCAAGATCAGCGACATTATCGACTCGGTGCTGCAGAGTGGTGTACAGCGGGTTGACGAGGCGCTCTACGAGCTTGACTCATCCATGCAAGCTGGCAACCAGAACGCTACGGGGCCCTACGTACTTTCTCAGATTGAGAAGGCTTCATCTACTGCCATGGAGTTTAGTACCGCCTTCAACAACTTCATTGCAGACGGCCCCAACAGCACGCATACCGAAATCATCCGCACCGTCGCCACCTTCTCTTCCTCCATTGCGGACGTCCTCTCCAACACGAAAGGTCTCACACGCTTCGCCTCGGACGACAAGAAATCCGACCAGCTCGTCAACGCCGCCCGTACCTCCGCCCAGAGCACCGTCACTTTCTTCCGCAGCCTCCAATCCTTCAAGCTCGACGCGCTCGATGCCAGCGCCCGGACGGATGTCGTCATCAACAACAACTCCGACGTCCAGGTGGCGCTGCAGCGCCTGTCCAAGCTCGCCGACGCCTTCGCGCCGAAATCCAAGCTCGCCCAGGCCCAAGGCGACATTGGCGACCTCGTCGACCGCGAGCTCTCCAACGCCGCCAAAGCCATCGAGGCCGCCACGGACCGGCTCGCGAAGCTGAAGAACCAGCAACCGCGCGACTCCTACTCGACGTACGAGCTGCGCATCCACGACTCCATCCTCGACGCCGCCGTCGCCGTCACCCACGCCATCGCCCAGCTCATCCGCGCCGCCACCGACTCGCAGCGCGAGATCGTCGCCCAGGGCCGCGGCGCCGCCGGCCTTTCTCGCGCGCAGTTCTACAAGAAGAACAACCGCTGGACCGAGGGCCTCATCTCCGCCGCCAAGGCCGTCGCCGGCGCGACGAACACGCTGATTGAGACGGCCGACGGCGTCATTGCGGGCCGGAACTCGCCCGAGCAGCTGATCGTCGCGAGCAACGACGTCGCCGCCAGCACGGCCCAGCTGGTCGCGGCGAGCCGCGTCAAGGCGAGCTTCATGAGCAAGACGCAGGAGCGGCTGGAGCAGGCGAGTCGTGCCGTGGGTCAGGCGTGTCGGGCGCTGGTGAGGCAGGTGCAGGAGGTGATTGCGCAGCGGGCGCAGGAGGGAGAAGAGAAGGTCGATTATACCAAGTTGGGCAGTCATGAGTTCAAGGTGCGGGAGATGGAGCAGCAGGTGAGTTTTTTAGTTTTTTTTTTTTGGACTGTTCTCTTTCTTGTTTGGGGGGATGGATGGAAAGCACCCCAGTCTTGCCTAGGTGCCGGTGACTGATGGATGATTTGGATGGTGCTAATGCTTACGTTTTTGATTGCAGGTCGAGATTTTGCAGCTGGAACAGAACCTGGCGCGGGCAAGGGAGCGGTTGGGCGAGATGAGGAAGATTTCCTACCAAGAGGAGTGAGGGGTGTGCCAGAGATGTATTTCGGGGAAATGCTCTTGTAAAGATGGGAATGGGGAGTTCCTTATATTTACGGTAATCTGTTTTCGGTTGCATTCATACCCAGTTTGTACGGACTGTATGATTCACGGACGCGTTGCAAGCTCACTTGTTAAGACCAACCTGTTCTCTGTACTGGGCTATGTATCGAATTTGCAAATGGAAGCAAAAAGTGAAGGGTCGGGCCTCAAAGCAGAATGCAGAAAAGCAAGCTTGACTCTATGTTGTACCTAACGCTGTTTCCCCCCAGCTGGCAAAACGGCACCAAAAAATGGTAAGATGCAGAATCTTCTTTTGTAGAAGCCCTCCCCGAACACACCAATGCACGAGTTTTCGTAATCCAAGCGCGGTCCAAGAAGGATCTTTGCGTAACCCCTCCATCTGCAGGTAAATCCTGGAACCATCTCCGTAGCGCACAAAGTGCGGCTCATCCAATAAGATTCCTAACCAAGCGGGTCGAACGCCCCGAACGCCACGCGCGATCGGGAAAATCCCTCGGCGTCCTCCAAAAAAAGAGTATGTCTCTTAACCAACGTCGACAAAGGGGAAAGGCAGGAATGCGATATGCAGCACGAATGAGACGCTAACATGGACGAGGAGGAGGTGCGGAGACGACGATGGCAAACGGCGACGGTAATCGGTCGGATACGAGAAAGATAAATGCGATTGGGTGCGGCTCACATAAGGGAGCACTTGCTTTCCTTGTCGTTGGCGGATTTGACTTGGAGGGCAACGCGAGCGGCTTCGGTGAAGGCCTCGTTAACGCCGCGGTTTTTCATAGCGGAGCATTCTGGTGTCGGCTCGTCAGCATATTTCACATCGTTAAAAAGTTTGCGAAGTTCAGAGTCCTGATAGTCCCCTCCTGTGCCCGCGAAATTTTGGATTCTTCTCAACTCCGTTTTTTTGGCCAGCGCTACCTCACAATTCCCGGATCTTTCTGTTTTTTCTCCCAAGCCCCCGAGAAACCCAATCCCCACAAAGACGGCTTGCGAACACTCACCTAGATACCTCAAAGCGCGAATCTTCTCTGCAACCTGTAATCCCTGCTTATAATCGATCAGCGGCTTCTTCGGCTCTGGCGCTGCGTGACTGCCATCCTCGAGCATGTCGGCGTGCAACTCGCGCAGGTCGCACTTCAGCGCGACGAGGACGAGCTTCACGCCCGGGCAGTTTTCCGCGATCTCGCCGACCCATTTCGTTTCGACGTTTTCGAGAGAATCGGGAGAGTCGACCTGCGCGCAAAGAACGCGTCAGTATCACCCTCTGGATGTTGGGGCTGAGCAATGCACTGTATACTAGGGAAAACGAAAATGGGCGTGGATCGTACGTACGCTAAAGCAAAGCATTATGGCGTGCGTATCATCATAAGAAAGTGAGCGTAGTCGGTCGAACTCTTCTTGGCCGGCTGTATCCCAGAGGCTGAGTTCGACATGTTTGTTATCGATGAAGATATCTGCCAAGTGAATTAGACTCCAATGCCATGTTTTCCATCCGCACTACTTGAGGCTTTGGCCATACCATGAACGTAATTCTCAAAGACTGTGGGTTCGCTGGAAGCATTTAGTATATTGTTCTCGCCTGCTTCCGCCAGTACTCATGCGCATACTATACTGTCGGAAAGTAGCTGCATGTTGTGATTAGCCGCTGGGCCTCAGAATAGACACAAGATTCTCACCCTCTTGTAAAGACATTTAACAATGATGTTTTCCCGCATGCGCCGTCCCCACTATTCCACCACGTTAGCTTCGCTCAACCCCTCGCGTGACACGTTGTTCGGATGGAATTGGACGGATGCACACGCACAGGAGCACCAGCTTCCGCTGCACCGTCTTCGTCCCACCACAGAGCGGCATTTCGTGAGAAAAAGAGCCCCCAGCGTCGCCAACCCAGTGGGAACGGGGAGTCGGAGCGGCGGAAGAGAAGGGGGGGGAGCCAAGGTTTCGCCAATTGCTTCTGCGGACTATGCGGACCTTGCGCCAGCTGAGAAGAGGAGAGGAGCCCGTCGTCTTATCATCAATTGGGTTGTCTGTAGGTTATGCGTAGCCGAGTCAGAAGGGACTGGGATGGGATCGGGCAGTAGTCAGCGCTGGGGCTGGGGGCGGCCGAGGTGATGCCGTCAGCAAGCGCAAAAGCTGCGGGGGCGAAGGTGGAAGGGTGGCTTTGGTGGCGTCGGAGGAGGGAGCGGAATTGGCAGGAGAGCGAAAGGGGAGAGAGAAGCGAACGAGCGGAGAGAGTGGGATAAGAGATGGGCGGACGTGAAGGAGGTTCAATGCGCGCGAGAGGGAGGGAGGGAGGACGGGACGGAGAGAGGGAGGGATGGATGGACGATGGTCGGCAGGTGAACAATGGATGGATGGACGGAAGGGTTGTTTGCACTAATTAAAACTACGGAGGTCCATTTCAAAAGTGTTGTCCCATGCTAAAGGTTAGCGTGCTGATTCGGCGAGCGCCCCAACAGAAAATACAATCTCCCACCGCAGCCTGGCTCTTGATTCTGCGATGAATTGATCAAGCTGCTGCTACCCACGAGCAATCGTATGGCGTACTGTCCCCGATGTCCTCCGCGTTTGCTCTCCTCACCTACTAACCGCATTCCCGTCATAGGCCTTTCCTGACCTCATCGCTACACAAGGTCGGACACTCCCGTCATTGGAGTGACGTCGCCTGATCCACTATTCGAGAGAGACCTTAGAGCATGGTTGGACGATATGATCTACATACAAGAAGAGTGGCCCATCAGTCATACTCCGCCTGAGGTCCAAGAACGATATTGGGATCAACAAAAACAACATGTGTTGATGTTAGAGGCCACAACACCCTCGGAAAGCGGCTCTGTAGATGATCCGGATGACGCACTTTTCGTAGCCCCGACGATAAAACTCAACTTCCGTACACGCCACCTTCATCCCCTGAAGGGCGCCTTTACTGTGTAAGAACGCTCAAGCATTCAACAATCCTGAGGAATTTGCAGCTGGACAAGGATAACACGAGAGTATAACCCAAGCCCACGGCGGCCACAAAGCGAATAATAATATGCTCTGCGTCGAATCTTCGCCTGGGCCTAGTGAAGATCTTTCGATGCCTATAGACAGATCCAGAAAGAGGCAGATTGGTGAAGCAACAGAGCAGATGGTTTCGACGGTAAAGGAATCATCTAAGAAGTGGCGGCATTCTGAGGTTGATAATGCAACAGAGCAGCCTGGATCCGCTCAAAAGGACTTGGCGGTGCAAAGAGGATTGAAAGCCCATTCGGTACGTTTGCCACACTTCCATCTCGCATACGTTGCTATCATCAGAGGTACGAGCAAATCAGCCTGTATGCCAGCTACTGTCAGCGATGATGCTGCAGATGATTAGAGCTACATCATGCTGGACTGTGTCGCCCTCGTCTAAGGCGGGTAGCTTGAGGAGCGTGTGGATGGCACACGAAAAGGGATAGAGTGCGATCTGTGCTGGCAACTGGTGGACTGGAACGTGGTTTGATAGAAGAAGCCATGAGCAAGTTGAGTAAGAGTCTAGGTTCAGGTCTGACAGAGGTCCATTTCCAAATTTTTGTCCCGCGTTTAAGGTTGACATGCTGATTCGGGGAGCGCCTCAGCAGAATATACCCACTAATTTATTAGTTGACAATGGTCTATCTTCTACACCCCAGAATAGAAACACGGTCATATCCTCGAAAATTCTAACAATTATTGGTCCCCTCTATGGGTTCTCCTCCCGTTAGACCTCCTTCATTCAGATCTCCTCCCATGGGGTTTCCTCCTTTAGGACCTCCTTCCGCTGGACCTCCTTCTTTCAGCCCTGCCCCCATGAGATCTCCTGGAGGTCTATTTCAAAAGTTTTGTCTCGCGCTAAAAGTCGGCGTGTTGATTCGGGGAGCGCCCCAGCAGAATATGCCTACTGATTTATTAGTTGACAACGGGTCCATTTTCTGCATCTCAGCATAGAAATACGGGTGATTCACAAATACATCACTACGATCCTTTAGCCGGTTTACCGAGCAATGAAAGAGACGTAGCACTCAATGAATAATTGCCATTTTAATACGTGGAAGCGTTTGGGAATCAGAAATCGCTAAAGGACATACAGCGACGTGCGAATAGTGGACCCTGAATATACACAGCACTGTAACTTCAGCACTGCTCGTGAGAATTCTCACGGCGTGGCTGAGCGGTTGGCGCTCTGCTCTGGGTCAAAGACTTTCATACCCGTCCAGGCTGAAAGCAGCCTGCTTCTCATCTGTCTGGCTCTGGACGCGATGAGAAGCCGTACCACTCGTTGCGGCCTCATCGTCCTCACGCAATATGCACTGCGATTGAATCGACTCAGAAAGTGGAAATTACGGGATTCGATGATAGCAGTGTCCTTGTTTGCATGATGCTGAACAGCCAATTGATCAACCGATGGAAATCGCCCAGTCTACAAGATCCATGCCGACGCCGGGAAACCCTAATCGCTCATTTAAAGGTGCGAATAAGTCGTAAAGTAGAGTATCCACCTCTGCAGCCAGATCTTTCACATCGGACACAAACAAGATCTAATCTCGTATGCGGTCCAACTCTTTGCGACGCAGATCTCCCACGAACCTCCCATTGTCGCTGCGAGTACGCTCATCCTTCTGTCGCTCTTCTTCATCCATCCGATCAGCTTTCTCAAGCCGCTGCCGGCGCTCATCTTCCAACGACGATGCGTTGGCTTGCATAGCTGCCAATTTGCGCGCTCTGTCTTCCACGTCGTCGCCCTTCCTTGGGGAAGGAGGGGACTGAGTTCGTGCGGGCGGCGACCTTTGGCGAAATCGATGGTCGCGCCCGCTTCCGTTCCTGTGGGTTTCGCCATTGCTCCTGCGTGGAGATCGAGACCGAGAACGGGAGAAGCTTCGATACTCTCTTCGCCGGTCTTCTCGTGCGTCTCCATGCCTATCGCCCCTCCGCGGCAGAGGCGAACTTGATCGGGGCTCGCTGCTATGCTCGCGACGGCGCCGGCGTGGTGGTGTTGACGGCGTCCTTGAAGGAGACAGCGACCGAGAGTATGAGCGTGCTCTATTATGATGATGATGATGGTGATGATGATGACGGTGGCGATGATTTCTGCTGCTATGGTCGTAGTCATCGTGATATCCATCGCTCCTTCGTCTAGGCGATCGGGAGCGGTGTCGATGTTTGCGATGCCTTTGTTTTCGATCACTCCCTCTTTTTGCCTCCTTCTCCGACCTTCTCTGTGCAGCTCGCTCTTTCTCCCGGAGGGCCGCTTGCATGATCGATAATTCCTTACTCTTGATTGCAAGCATGGGATCCTCCTTGGCCTTTGCCGCTATGTCCCTTGCAGTTAACGACGCCATTCCCATGACAGCTCCGTCTGTAGAGTTCGCCTCAGACACGTCCTTTTTCTCCACAGCCTCATTCTTGATCAAACCATCCAGTCTCCTCTTGCCAAGCAGGTAACCCTCCATTTCTTCGCTCGTCCCCTTCTCCCCGGCTGCGGGTCCTCCATACATCCAGTCGACACGGTTGACCCGTTGCTTGCCGCCTGCAGCCTCCTCCATCTGCTGAAGCTCCTGAATCTGGCGCTCTTCGGCGCGCTCCTTCAGCATGGCATCTGTCTTTTTGCGCTCTTCGACCGCCTTGTGCTGTTGTTCCCACACTTTCCGTTGGTTGGCCAACACGTGTGGATGCCATGATTTCTTCAGATTAAGATCGCCTCCCATTTTGATGGGATGCGCGAGAGTGGATAGTTGTCCAGCGAAGAGTAGGAATGATGTGGTGAATCAAACGCGATGTTGAATGCCACGAACGATGAAGCGAGAAGGCAATGCGAGGTGCTCGCTATTGGATCAGACGGCTGACGAGTTCTCGAGGAGTTGCTGATTTCGAGGTGCGGATACGACGCACGCGGATAAAGCGGGGACCTGGCCGCACGGCCCGGCCCCGCCTATGATTTGTCCACCCGAATGCTGGAGCATTGGAGCTTCAACCTTCAACCCACTTGCTCTCAGTTTCAACGCCAACCACTACTGCTCCTGCCAAAGATTTGAGCTCTCACGAGCATCTTTGCACTCCTGCTTGGCGAAATAAGGAAACAATACTCGGTGCCTGGCCCAACTCCACTGTGACCTCGAACTGCAATCATGTCTGATTACGATGATTTTATGCAAGACTCTGATGAGGAGCAGTACGTTCAGTTGAATTTCGCGCGATGAGGCTACTGATTCCGGACTAGATATGACTTTGAATACGAGGACGATGACGAAGATCAAAGCGGCGATGCAGAGATTGAGAACAAATATTACAATGCCAAGCAAATGAAGGCAGACAATCCAGAAGAAGCCGTCGAGGAGTTTCTCGGCGTGCCTGCTTTACAAGAAGAGAAAGGAGATTGGTGAATGCCACCCAAGACCCAATCTCATCGGACCGAGTGCTCATACAAGGCTGCAGGGGTTTCAAGGGTGTCAAGCAGGCAATCAAATTGGAGTTCAAGTTGAAACGCTACGATAAGGTCACTTGCTGCTATTCATGGCCGCCGTCTTTCCTACTGACAAGTTCAATAGGCCTTCGAGCATTACCTAGAGCTTCTCACCTACGTCAAAAAAGCCGCCGTGACCCGCAATTACTCGGAAAAATCCATCAACAACATGCTGGACTTTATCGAAAAGGCGGCCGAGGATGACGACGAGGCATATCGATGTATGGAGCAGTTCTATTCCAAAACCCTGGAATGCTTCAAGTCCACCAACAACGAGAGATTATGCCTTAAGACGAACACGAAGCTTGCACGACTATGGCTGCGCCGAAAAAATTACCGACAGCTCACAGAAAAGGTTCGAGAACTGCACCGAGCCTGCCAATTGGAAGATGGGACCGACGATCCTACCAAAGGCACATACTCGCTGGAGCTGTACGCTCTCGAGATCCGCATGTATACTGAGACGAGAAATAACAAGCGTCTGAAGGTAAATGCGGCTCATTCTATTCCGGGTGAGCATACTCATGGATCACGTCTAGGCTCTTTACCAGCGCGCCCTCAAAGTCCGCTCTGCAGTGCCGCATCCGAAGATCATGGGAATCATTCGCGAGTGCGGGGGCAAGATGCACATGAGTGAGGGTACGGCACAACGCCACTGGCACGCATGATGACGACTAACGCACGCATAGAAAACTGGAAGGAGGCGCAAAGCGAGTTTTTCGAATCCTTTCGAAACTACGATGAGGCAGGTTCGCTGGCGCGAATCACCGTGCTCAAATATCTGGTGCTCACAACCATGCTCATCGGCTCGGATATCAACCCTTTTGATTCTCAAGAAACAAAACCGTACAAGAATGATCCCCGAATCTCGGCAATGACGGATCTCGTCGACGCCTACCAAAGCAACGAGATCGACCGCTACGAGGCCGCCTTGCAAAACAACCCGGACCTACTCGAAGACCCCTTCATCGCGGAAAACATCGACGAGGTCACACGAAGCATTCGCACCAATGCCGTGCTCAAGCTCGTCGCCCCCTACACCCGTTTCACCCTGACGCTCATCTCGAAGCACCTCAACATCTCCGAGACCGAGGCCCAAGACATCGTCGGCCTCCTCATCGTCGACGGCCGGCTACGCGGCCAGATCAACCAGAGCGCAGGCACTGTCGAGATCATCGAGAGCGGCGGCGACACCGAACGCACCCGCGCCCTCAAGCACTGGAGCTCGGAACTGGGCTCGCTCTGGCCCGTCATCCTGAACGTAGGCGACGGCTCGCAAGCAGAGGATGCCCCCACCTCCGCCTTCTCCGACGGCGCTGGCGCCAGCATCAGCGGCGTCGGCGGCTCGGGCGTCTCGCAGTTAGGCTCCAATGGCCGAGCTGCGCGAAACCCCCCGTACAGGCGGTTCGTGAGAAGGCTGGCGTCCAAGTGACTTTGCGTCTGGTCCCTGACTTCGGCGCGCGGGCGATCAGCAAGCCCGCTCTGGGACCTTTCGAAGCGCTTCCAGGTCCGCTGGGCAGATGTGGTATGGGATGCATCCACGGGTCTTCTGCGGCCCGGCCGATCTCATTCGGGCGACTGAATAATGACGTTGTGTTACCGCCCCGGGAAAGGGGGAAAAAAAAAAGTGGGCGTGGATTCTTTGGCGCTGTTGCACCCCGCGTTCGATACCCCGTTTTCCTGGTCGGGACAGAATTTGCGGGACAGCCCCGGACTTGCTCGGCAATCTTTACATAGTATAGAGTTGGTGGTACAAAGCGAGGCCTGGGTGGTGGTAAGATGGGCCCATGAGGCCATTGTCTCTTGACCATGGCTGAGGGTGAGCGAAAAGGATAGCCTACCGAATGCCCTGATCGCGGGTGCTACGGCGTCAGTATGTAGTACAGAAGTCTTGAGCCCATGATGTTCTTCCTTGCCTGAGTGGAAGGGGCGATTGTCGTACAGCGCATGGTTTGTGCATTCGAGCCAAGCGATGCTCTTGCTTTGGTCGCACAGAAGCCAGCTTCGCATATGCGATCGTCCGAGCAAGATTGAAGACTTTTCTCGTGTCAGCTCTCGCTCGGCTCCCATAATCTTTTCCCCCATCCACCCCCCCCC